>JAVKLF010000063.1:12935033-12952875 GCA_034783495.1 Millerichthys robustus | reverse complement strand
ACAAGCACTTTGCTCTCTGCTGTTCATTCTGCCTGCTCAGCATGAGAAATTCATGGGATTTGATGCCTCAGCCGTTTATGTGTGTGTGTGTGTGTGTGTTGGGCGGGGGGGGGGGGGGGGGTGAACAGAGAGGCGCTGGTTTGAAGAGAGAAAATCCCTAAAATACTGACGATGATGATGATGATGATGATTCACTCTGCATCAGAATAACAGTTTTCCTCATAAATTCAGACTCTCCATTCGTTGGTCAACAGAAACCACAACAGCCTCCTCTGAAAAGCGGTTCTGGCATCTTTCATTGTCCTCGTTCAAATGTTCAGTTCACTCAGGGTGGGTGAGGATGGCTATTTTTAGATCTCCTCAGAGATGCTCGACTTAGTTCTGGTCCAGACTCTGACTGGGTCATTTAGAGTGTTTCTTTTTTTCCCCCTCTCCGCAGCCTTGCTGGTGGAGTTCTGTCCGAACCATGCGAGGTTTGCTCAGAGGTTACCTGTTGAACCAAAGCAACATTGTTTACTCTCCACTGCTTTCAGGGCAGTGGAGGCTTTTTCAAACACAAGTCTGTGCTCATGAATTCCTGGTTTCATCCCGCAGTGGTGATACCTCATGTTGATGTCTTAGAATATTTTATTTATATACATATGTGTGCATTAGTCCGGTTCAGAGGGATGGTGTGACAATGAAGATCTCAAATTCTATAAAAATGATATTTTATTCTATGAACTGTGAATATTTAAAGGGGAAGGGGGAGCTTTTTTGAAGATATTTGGGAAAAAAGCTAACTCTCCTGTCAAATCAGATAAATATTTTGGGGTTCTTTGAAGGAGGTTTTGAACTGTTGTAACTCGGTGGTCAGTGCTGTGGTCTTGTGATCTGGATGCAGCAAGTTTTAAGTCCAAGTTGGGGCGGGAAGATAACTTTGGCATAAAACATTTGTCAAATCTTTTGTGAGATTTTTCTTTTTTCTGAGAAGTTGCTCCATTAAAAAAGTTGTTTTGGATTTGATGAAAGCAACACATCTAAAAAAAAAAGCCAAGACATATTTCCCTCTTTGCTGCATCCCCTCTTCTTTTAACCTCAGTATAGAAACCTTTAGGAACTGAGGAGACCAGCTGTCAGAGGGGATTGTGGGCCCATTCTTGTCCGAAGTAGGATTATATCTTTAACAGTTACTGGATTTTATTAAAAATGATCATTTTGTTTTATGTGTCAAAAGTTTCTATTTAAAATGCGATCTGAACGGCAGGTCAGTTCAGTACCTGGAAAATTCAGGCTGGTCTTTTGAACGCAGAGATTTATTCAGATTCTTGGAATCATTTGATTATATGACCTGTAGATGGGGAGTTATGCAGTTTTCCATTGAGGAACATAATTCTGAAGTTATTCCACCGTTTATAGACATATTTAAAACTTAACAGACCTCTGCACATCTTTACTTCTGAGATTCAGCCTCTAAAATGTTTTATACCCAGTCCTCAGCAAAATGCTCCACCAGCTTTTCTTCATTCACACCAAATATTTTTACCTTTTGTTGTCCCTGTTTCACATTTATTTAAATGTGTTGCTACCATCAAATTCTAAATGGTACCGTCAATTTAAACATTTGATGTTTAAGATGTTTTATCTGACTCAATTTTACGAACACAACACCAAGCTTTTCTTCAAATTGAAATTGTGTTATTACCACCTAAGACAACAGTAAGATAAAAATTTACAGAATAAATTTTTTCATAGAACAAATAAACCTGTGAAAGTTCGCAAACAGCATTTACCTTAATTTGATGGTTAATCTGAAGGGGAAAAATACACAAAAATCTTGAAAACAAAATCCTGTACTTACTTGAGCTATTAAAAAGTTGGAATGTAACTGAAAAATACAATTGTTCAGTGAGGTCCCCAATTACTCAAATAAAAAAGCCAATGAATAAACGATTGGGATTTATTTTGAGGCTTAAATAAATTTACGTCCTTGTTGTGACAAGCCGTTAACTGTAAATTTTCATTCATTTTAATTTATGCAAAGTAAAAAAGAAATTTCGTTGATTTTGATCAACATCCAATACAACAAAACTTGAAGAAACGATAATTATATTTGTCTGAAAGTGGAAATCTGATTAAAAATTAGTCCAGCATTTCTATTTCCGCAGCCTCAAGTCGCCTGAAATGTCTTTTATTTTTTTTGTCATTTGGTACACAATGGTAGGTATTAAACTCAGATGACAGTTCCAAACTGACATATCAGATGACTCAATTAGATAGCGGATGTTACCATAGCAACTGAGATTAAACTCATCCTAAAAGGAGAACAGAAGAAAAGCATTTCTAACCATCAGCTATTTGTAAAAAAGTGGAAAACCATTCACAACATGCAACAATTAAAATAAAAAAATGGAGGGGAAAAAAATACAATAAAAAAATACTAAATGAACTAACTAAAAAATACTAAATTAACAAAATAAATAAAAAAATACAATAAAAAAACAAGATGGAGGGGGAAAAAATACAATTCTGAACAAATATGAGTCAAACAGTTACTTTATTTATGTTCAGGTAAAAACAAGAACCTGATGCAGTAAATTATTGCAGATCTTAGAAACCAGCACATGAAGGATTGGGCCAGGAAAGCATACAGTGGCGCCCTCCCCTGGCCACAGACTGCAAGTGCACACCACGGTTTGTTCCAAGCCAGCAGTGCAAAGAAAAATAATCAACTACAGCAAGAAATAAAGACAATATAGAAAATAAAAAAGAAACTGTAACGCAGACATTCTCACCTCTAACAGGGTGTGAAACTGCATATATACTTTATTCTATAAATGAACTTGAAATGTCGCCTGGCCGCGAAAACGATAAAATGAGACCAGCCAAAGTTTTTGTGCCCAGCTACATTATGTGTTGAGGGGGGGAGCAGTTTGCTCAGAGCTTGGTCTGCCAAAAAGAACCCCACGGATCCCGTCAGGTTCAAACAGAAAGACGCCAACTCCACCAAAGTAAGAGCAAAAAACAATAATCAACACATCGGTTACAACTCTTCAATGAAGCTGAAAGCTCTTTTTATAATAAAGGATGGCCGAACACACAGTCCAAACATGGGTAGAGTGGAAAGAAATAAAAAGATAATACAATCTCGTCACTACCCGCATTCAACCAACTGCACCTGCCGTTTTTCCGTTTTTGTCACAAGTGAAAGCAAGAGACAAACAAGCGGGTGGGGGGGGGGGAACCAAAATGTGACACACAAACCGGGGGCCAGTATAATACAGAACAAAACGACCGACTGAGGAACTGAGAGGAGACGAGAAAACAAAGAGCTGTTCTATCAAATGTGTAGAATGAGCAAAAGTCTGCAAATTTGTCTGTACAAATGATCTTTGGAGCTAAAGTAAACCTAGCTTGCTCAATAACACCCCCACCCCCCCCCGTTCCTCTCCGACACCCATTAAGCTGTCCACCACTCTGGAGAGGAGACATCCCTTTTCTTATTTTTTTTTTTTAAATATCACATAGCAATGCAATTTAAAATGTCACCCAGATGTATTCATCTTTTTAACATTACTCAACTACTGATATAGGTTTTACTCTCTTTTTTTATATTTTAAGTTCTGAGTCATGGAACAACTTTCCGTTTTTTGTATTCAATTTTTTTTTTTTGATTTTTTTTCCTTTTTTTTTGGAGAGACAGGGGCAGCAAATATATATTTAAAGTCTTAACTTTTCTGCAAGCTGCTTCCTCTAAACAAGAAGGCTATACCCCATAGCCTCAATGTGTGTGATTACAAAAACAAAAGAAAAAAACAAAAAACAAAAAAAATAAGGAAGTCATGATTTCATCAGTCGCTGTAGAAGGCATTTATATGTGAGATGTGACGAGATCAGGAAAGGTGGAAAGACTGCTGGCCCTCGCGAGCAGCAATTAACAGTTTCTCTCTCATGATCTCTATGCTGGAGTAGTCAGGCAGCTTCAGGTAGTTGACGCAGGTCATGACTGACGGGAGGAAGTCGTCCGGGTTCTCCGTCGACTCAAATGTTTTTCTCACAATAGTCAGAGGTGGGTTCAGGCTCCGGAAACCTGACGGACAATAAAAACAAAGAAAACTTGAGTGAATGAGCAGCAAAACTGCAAGTTTGGTCGCTGAATAAAAAAGTAATAATCATAAAATAAATTAAAAAACATTATTTGACTCACCTCCGACGGGCAGTCTCGGGCTTCCTGTGACAAACTGCAGAAAGAGTCTCTGCTGCTCGGCGTCGAAGCTGCTCAGAACCTCGAACAGGAACCGAATGGCACGGCTGAACAAACAGGAGATGGAAGAGATCATTTTAAAACTTTAATTCAATGTTTTATAGTACCAATTTTGTAAAAAAATAAATTTTTATAAAACATACAATTCTATTTTTACCCAACCGGCGACTTATCCTTGAACTTGTAATTCAACTCCTTTGTAAAAACATTTTTGAAGGTCTTTCAGCTCTCATTTAAAAAGCTTCTTTAGAATAAAAAAAGCCCTTTAGAAGAGAGTTGAAACCTCTTCCAGCTGTCTTTTACTGAAGCCCTTAGGATGACCTGTGTATGTACAGGTGCATCTCCAAAATTATAGATAGTTGGAGATGGATAGTTCTGAAGGATTACATTAAAATCCAGTATGAGTGTTTGGATTTTATTGCACCTGTCGTGTGTGTATCCATGGTCCGGTCGGCAGCACTCCATCAGCGTCTTGACGTCCCACGTCTCAGATTTACTGCCACACAGCAACTGGTCAAGCTAGAGGAAAAGCAAGATGGTGAGTGAGGAAAATGAAGGGGACAAAAACCCACCAGGAGTATTGATATTGATATTACCTCCTCTGGGTAGAAATACTGTAAGTGATGCAGGGGGAAGACCGACTCAAATCCTTCCCTAAAAGACTCAAATTGTCTTGAAACTCCTTCATTTAAAGTCCAGTAGACCACCAACTGCAAGAAAAAGGAGAAAGAAATGATCAAAACAGGGTAATACTATAAAGAACACAAACACAAGAGAGAGAATTAAAGTGCATCACATACCCTGAGGTACTCCTCAAGGTTGTAGATGGTGACTGGGACGTCTTTGCCTCCCTTTTTCAGCTCGATGTTTGGGAATCCTGGAAGAGTGAAGTCCAAACCGAGTTCTTCCACAGAGCAGCCGTTCATGTTCAGGCTCTCGAGGGCATGCTGTAGGGTTTCTCTGGTCTGTAGGGAAGAATTGGGTTTTTATGTTAACGTGTTTCACAGAAAAACTGGCCTTTAAATGGGTTTCGGGCAGTGTTTTAAAAGTGATAATCTCTTTATCAAAGACGTTGACTTTTACCTGTGATCGGTCCTGTTCCAACCTCTTCTTCTGACGGATAATGTCCTCCAGATGCTGGATGGACTTGGCCACACCAGGATCAATGTTCGTCAAGTCGTGAGAGCTTACAGACATCTCATGCCGTAGCATCCACTTATAAAAAGGGAGTCCCAAAGGCAGATCCAGCTAGGAAAAGGAGCAGGAGCAATATATTTACGGCACGCAACATTTTAAATGATGTGATGTGAAACAGGTGTTCAAAGAATATACTCAAATCCAAAAGTCACATTTAAGTGGAACAAGTGCACGTGATTGAATGAAACAATGAGACCATGAACAGAAATAAAGTAGAAAACTAGTTATTACCAATCTAAAGTCCATAATGGCTTTAGCCATCAACTTCCCTAAGAAACGGAACTTCATTTTGATTTTGGCTATGTGAGCTGGTTTAGTTGTTCTGCCGAAGGGAACAGCAAACAGCCCTCTGGAGCTGAACATGTACTTTGTGCCCTCCTGGTTTCCTGTTGAGGAACGACAGAGGAGACGGTGCAGTTATGACAAAAGCAGAACAAAAAAAAGATTGCAACCTTTTCCTTTCTTGCATAAATTCAACTGACAATTAGAAAATTGACAAAGTGAATTGACTTCAATCAGGAGATCATCTTGATCATAAAGCCCATACTGTATCACATGGTGAACAAGGAGAAGGGGGAAACTTTATAAAACATTACAAAAACATTATTATCCTGCTCAATAATATGGTCTACAGTGAAATGATAAACTATATTCTAAATGTGTTTGTTCAATGGTTACAGGACAAAGGGTGGTACCTTTAGGGTTGGCCAGAGACACCTCTTCACCTCTCCAAAGGCCAAGATCAGCCCTTTGAAGCTCCTGGGAGACCAGAGCATAAAATTCCTGAGTGGGACCAAGACCTGTACCCACCTGAAAGAAAAAGATATATTTTTTATTTATTCTGCACCATGCAGACACATGATAATTTCTTTGTTTCAATATACAGAGGAGTTAAATAAATAAAAAGTACCTCGTTCTCATACTGGATCTCCAGCATTGCTCTGGAGCTGCCAAGATCCTGCATTACAGACTCTGCCTGTTTTAGGAGGTCGTCACGGTTTATCGTTCTCTGGAAAAAGACATAAGAAGTGACGGCACGGTCAAACGCAGCTCAAGTCCATTTACTGCAGTTTGCAGGAAACCAAGTTCACAAATGAATAAATTTGTAAATACGAGTCGATGCTGCAACACACTCTACATAAAACTAAGCCCACCTTTTTCCTGTCCAGACGTGGTGCAACTCTGCTGTCCTGAGAATCTGATTGGTTGATCTCAGGGTTTGTGTCCAGTAGGCGCTGCATGGCTCTGTCTCGATCAAAAGCGGTTACATAGAATAACATCTGCCGGGTGTCAAAGGGGAAGAAGAAAGGGCTGTGGAAATGGAGAAGAACACAATGGGCTGTGACAACAAATCAACATTACATACATATATTCTCATTTATATTTACTGCATTTCTTGACTCACCAGGTCTTTCCAAGCTCAATAAGCCAGGTAGGTATGTTTCCCGTCATGATAACTAGTGGGTCTTGTAGCTGTCGGTTTGCTTTGGCAGTCAGTTTACTGTTAATGAACTCAGTGGTTGGAATAATTTCCTTACACACAGCATTCTACAAATAAAAAAGGAAAATATACTTTTGTGAAGCAGTCAAGATCAAAACTACTACCAAAGTTTCTTAACCAGATCTGACAAAAATGAAAACAACATCTATGCAAAATGATTACTTACATCATACAAGTAGAACCAGTATCTACTGATGGACTGAAGGACCCTCAGAAGCAAGGTGACCTCTAAAGAAGGGTCGTCAAAAGTTATGGTCTCTGGTGGCTCTGAAGTGAGGTATGTATCCAAGGGACTGATGACGCCGGGGCAAACACCATCTATACACAGCAGAAAGAGATGAGATTCCAGATGAACGCAGCACATTTTATGTAAATTTGCATCTCACCAAAAGCAGGAATGTTTCAGAGTTTGTAAGTCGTACTGAAACCTGTTTGAAAAACACGTCAAACTGAGACAAATATTCAGGTTCTCACCATGCCACAGCTCATCTTGCTTCTTGGCGTTGCGTGGTGAGGTTTTGGTGGGAGCAGTCTGGGCTCTGCCTCGCTTTCCGCCCACAGCATCTTTGCTACCATCCTCATCTTCTCTCACAGGCTTATACCTGCAATACAGGACAGAACATTTTGTCAAAATACCTTCATACAGACTTCTTAAGCTTCACATTTTGAGATACAACACTACGTTAAGTGCTCTCAAACGCAAACTATTTTTTAAAGACTTAAGATTGATCTAAACATGCTGATGAGACTCAGTAATCTGATTATTTAATATCTAGTCCTTTGTCTGCTCTTGTGCAATGGATGTGAGATCTCCATACTGTGATATCAATGTGTTCATGTACTGAACTTCCATTAAGAGATGTGAGACTCAAGCATGAAGAAAATTACAAAACCAGTAACATTTTTGGAATGTTTGTTTTTTATTATTATTATTTTTACCATATTGTGTGTGTTTTGGTCCAGATTCCAGCTCTTCCAAGTGGATTTGCTTCATCATCTGTCGACTCTCTTTCCTCCTCTGCCTGCAGACTATACTGTCGCACAGCCTGGTAAACGGTCATATTGTACGGCAGCAGATGGTCACCGATGTAGAACTGTAGTCTGTGACGCACACTACCCGAGTTCAGGAACTGTGCTGCCTGAAAGACCAAAACATCACACATGTTGTACTGTTTACTTCAGAAGATTATGCACATAAATTTAAAAATTTTTTAGTAGATGAGAATGCAGTAAAATACCAGTGATTCGTCTATTTCATCATCTGAACCGTCATCATCACTGTCTTCATCTTCTTCCCTGATTCGACCATATCCTGTAGGAAAAAAAGATTTCCAAGTAATGTCAACTGAGGAGGGATTTTAAAGTTGTCTGCTGAGGTCTTTTTGTTTGAAGAGATCCATGGTATTTAGATCTGGATTAACAGAAACATGCTTCAATCTAAATATAAACGTCACTAAACTAATAGTCAAGTCCCTCACCTCTGACCACAAGATATCTCTCAATTGCCTGCACCAGAGCCAGGGGGTCGATCTTCACAGGGCCACCTTTCCACTGCTTGACATTAGCGCAATCTGGGTGTCTCTGCAGCTGACACTTCAGCTGATGTGTGTTGAAAAACTTCAAAGCCTGAGATCCCCTAAGAAAAGAAGAAAGAAATCTCATAAAAACACCAGACTTCTCAGGTTTAGACAGCAGATTTATGTCGAGTTACAGACCTGCTGCCATTTCCGTTGCCACTGGGGAAATCGTGCACTTTGACAGGAAACTGCTCCATTTGGCTCAGACAGCTGTTCATTTTGTGCACAAGTGCCAGATAAGGGGCATTCTCTATAGGATCCAGACGACTTAATGACTCCATTCCTGGAACCTGTGAACCACATAGTAGTGGGAAAACAACAGAGCAAACATAACACAGGTCAACAATCCTTAAGTCGGTGCAGAACCTCCACTATTTGGAAGGAGTTTAAAGACAAACAGGTCACTGTACACCAGACAAGAACTGTTGATTTTAGTAAGCTCAATCTTTCAAAAGGTCTCTCACCGGACAGCCAGTGAACACGTTGAGGAACCTCTTGAGCCGCATGTCACGACATAGCAAGTCTCTATCCGTGTTAGAGGTAAGATAGACCAGCAGCTGCTTCACCAGCCCACTATGCTGGATCTCAAAAGACGACACGTCAGATTCTGATACAATGATGGAGATCTCCACTAGACACTCCAAACCACCGTCAACCTGGGAAACAACGTAAAAATGTCTTAGTCCTAGAGTAAAGTAATACTCACAAAACAAATTACCATTATTATGTACTCATTTTGGATCACAATAAAGGGCTGGTCTGTAATTCAGCAGCTGTCAAAGGATAGGACTTTACAGGATACAACAATATTTCAATTACTGAATATATTTTTAAAATAAAAATGTCTGAATTAAGGTGCTTATAGGAGTTGAAAATAAATTCTATAGATTTATACTGTAGGTTACAAAGCAGAATCAGATGAGCCATGCTCACGTAAAATAATCCCCTCTGCACCACAATGACTCTCTGTAAACATTTCAGTACAACCACATCTTTCAATACCTGGATCATTACTTGGGTTTCTCTTTAATCTTTGGCGTGTAGCAAACCTCTTAAAGTTTTTAAGTAGTATGTAAGTTTCTTGTGTAGCCCTTATGGTTCTATGTTGTGTACATTTTTACTTAAGAGTAAATGTTTTACCTGTAAGTTAAGCTGCTCAGTCGCTGTGCAAAGTCTCTGGAGTACATTCAGTGCAGGGTTACTGCCATCCACATTTTCAGAGTTGAAGTACCGCTCCACAAATTTACTTGCCTGTTCTTTGATCCAGGCTTTTATTTTGTCTCTACAAAAATTCACACATTACAAGAAGTCAATATACTGACCAGTGACAGAAAGCGTAACATTAAAACTGTCAGTACAGGTCATTGATGTACCTGTTATTTGAAATTGAATCCTTGGGGGGTACTCTTGCCAGACCACTGACTCCTGCTGTGCGTGACGGCTCAGAGTTAGCGTTGTTGGTTTGAGCACCTAGCTTCCCCCAGGTCTTAGGATTGAGGCTTGCCAAGAAGGATGACTTGGGTGACTGAGTACTTGTAGGGCTTTTGGCTACCAAAAAAAAGAAAAACATATATATAAAGAGTTATGATCTGATAAACATCAGAAAAACAATTCGCAAAATGTTACTAAAAAAAATATACTAGTATTCTTATAATCATACAAAAAACTTCTTATGTTAAATGGAGAAAATGTAAAAAAAAAACAAAACATTAAAATTTGTCAGCAAACATTCCTAACTTAACTGACAAAATATTCTGCACTATGTTCTAATTTCCAAATGTATAACTATAAAAATATTGAACGTAAGGATAATAACCAACCCTGATTGTCTGCTTTATCATCATCTCTTGGCGGAGAGTATTTAGGTCTTCTGGGTCCTCTTTTTGGAAGCCGTTTTCTCTTAAGGACATCACTTAACCGCCTTTGTGGAAAAGAAAATTATCAATATAATTATAAGTCTGAAAATGATAACTAATGACAAAAATGGGTACAAAGAAACTGAATAATAAACAATTTCATGCACAATTTGACAAATACAAATATGTTAAGATTCTCAATTTTAATTATGAATCCTCAAAATATTTAGCTCCAACCTAGAAATCAACAGACTTTTTGAACTTTGTTTCAGAATGGTGGCCAAATGTGTGCTTGCTTCTATTTTTAGCTAAAGCAGAGCCACTGGATCTCCTAAACTCACCCCTGTGGGCTGAGGTCCAGTGAGTCGTCCATAGTGTGCTGGAAGCTCGGGGAGCCCAGGTCAGGAGTTGCATTATTAGCAGACGTTGTGGATGCATTGCTGATGGTTGTGGTACAGAGACTGGTTGTGCCACTGGAGCAGGCCTTTGGGGGACTAGTGACAAGAAAGCTCTCAGACTCTGCAAGGTTCTTCACCTGGTGCATTACACCTGGGGGAGAAATTTAAAATCTTAAAATAGCAAAACACACAAAAAGATGCAACAGCAACAACTGCACAGAAGTGTGTACATGACACTACCCAGTACCTTCTCTTCTGAAATAAACACTGAAGACATCAGGCAGTTTCTGCATGAGAATTTCTGCCATCTGCAGAGAACCCACAACAATCTTCAGGTCCTGGCTGGACAGCATGGAGGCAATGTGACTATTGAAAAGAGAACAAACAAAACATTACTCCTATCCTGAAAATTGCCATCAGTAGTTTATTCTTTTACCTTTAAAATACTGCAGGTGTTATAAAACATCTGTAAATGCAATCTTGTGATTCAACTGTGAGCGGTGAAAGCAGCTACAGCACTCTTACCTGGACACAGCATGATTCCTCAGCACATCCTTCAGCAGCTCTGCATCAGCAAAGTAAATGATCCTGAGGATGGCTCTAAGGCACTTGTGTCGAACAGCAGGGCCAGCTGATGAGCTATACACCTCATACAAGACCCCAAACAGTGTTTTAATGAAGCACTTAGCCAGCTCAGGATCCTCCTTCATCAGCTGGGCTCGTGCATCTTCTCGACGGACCTCTTGATGACTCCCTAAAAAGATCCAGACAAAGTCAGACTTTCAAGAGCAACAAGTAACATTGTTTTTGTGCCAAACAAGCAATAAATCTTGACATTAATAACATAAATAACAATTGACCTGTAGATGATTTTCAAAGCAAGTGGGTACATTTAAACATATTATTTTGACCTAATTAGAGCCTTTGGGGGAGAGACACCATCCTATATAAAGAGTGACAGATCATTTTTAAGACAAGGAAGGACCATTTTAACTGAAACATGCCAAGCTGATGTGTAGCCACATCAAGGATGGCGGAGTGGAGACCCGTCTTTTCTTTTAAGTATCCAGCTCAAGTTCCTTTTACTGACTGATGAAGGCTATCCAAGCTGCAACTGAAGGCACAGTGACCAGGATGAGTTGCTATTTCATGCCCAACTAAGGCAGAGCAGACAACACTCAAACACAATGCAGAAACTCCCACAACCATGTGGAGGAAATCCAGGATATTGTTGTTTTGTGGTGCTATGGGTCCTGGAAATAGCCACCTACTTCTACTCAGGAACTGAACTCGGACAAAAGGTAGGATGTTCATTCTACGATTGCTCCATGGTTTGCAACTGAAGTGGTTACCTGTATTGGGGTTGGCAAGAGGGTTGGGCTTCCTCTGGATTCCACGTGCTGTTCCTGTATCTTCATTGATCTGCTGCATAGAGTTGAAGTCAATGGTGTAAACACGACCCAGAGTTGACAAACTGATCTCATCTTCTCCGTTCTGATGGGCTGTCTGCAGAACAAAGTAGTCCCCAAACATACTGTAAGTATCTCCTACAGGTAGACCCCATTTTATAAGGACAAACATTTACAGACTGCAAGTATGTTATTAAGTACTAGTTTGATCAGGGAACATGGTAAATACATAAATTTATCTAGAGAATAATGACAATTTTTCCTCATACAGTTAGTCATCTAAAATATAAGAAGGCTTGGGAATAATGGCTTTAAGAAATTGCTAAACTAATCTGTTTGTGGCAGAGGATTAATCTGTAATAATAGCCATGTTTTAAATAAAAAACAAATATAGGCATTATTAAGTATTTTTTTCTTACACGAACAAACAAGATTATCAATACAAAATAAATACTCTTTCAGATTGACTCAGTAGAGCTGAGAATTGTTTTAACTTGTCTTGAATTTCCTTTAGTGATCCTGACTGAGTGGTGTGGGCAGCATCTCAGTGCTAAATTAGAGTAAAAAAAGCAATTAGCAGTATACAGAAACATTAAAATTCATTCAAGAGTTACAAACAGGTGTTCTTTTTTAAAACCATCATTTCCATTCATCTGCAGTAATCCAAAGTAAGCTGATTAAACAGTTGTCTCATCCATTTTTTTCTGTCTGTGCTGGGAGGGGAGCTCACCTTGTGTGCATGTTACTAGGTAATGGCAGGTACAGGAAGCGGCAGCAGCCACAATACCTTAGAAACTCACCCAAATAAGTGAATTGCATGAGCTCTCATGTATTATACTGGATTATATATATAATTTTTTTGTAAATTCTGTGATTTGTCCACATTTTCCACATCACAGAAATCATAGGGGCCTATTTGTAGACATGTAAGACGTAAGAATTAACACTCAGAACACTGTACTTTGGAATAAATCCAGGTACTACCAGCATCATACTGCATGCATTTTCTTTTGAGTGGACCTGGTAGACTAATAAAAGCAGATAAACTAATAAAAGGAGAAATGCTACCTTAGACCTCTTCAGCATGAACTCAGCATCAGCTAAACAGCTGAAACTTGAACAAAGTTGGATGTTAAAACAGTACAATAACACCTAAAAACATCCACTCTGGTAGCTGAATGAATTAAAATATTCATTTTAAGGTTTTTAATGTCCAGTTTTATAAACTGAACCAAATTAAAGACTTTAGAGCAACCCAACCAAAGTCTGTGATAAGCCTTTATAAAGTGTTAATTTAACTACATAACAAAATCCATCTCGTCTAACAACACTGATATTTAAGATCTACTTGAAACCAACACACCAATGTGTTACATTAAAGAGTATTTTGTAGGCTGGATACACAAAACCCACCCATGACTTTTTAAATTTTACCTCAATAATGCGGCTGTCAATGCGATTGTAAGGGTGCCAGAGACCCCGGTCATCCCTCCACTGCCAGATTGCACCTTCCGTTGTCTGGGCACTGCCCTTCTTCAGCATTATATCAACTGCAAAGATTCCCTCTCTGGGAAGGCAGGGCATCAACTCGCTGTAAAAAGAAAAAACGTGATTTTAGAAAGCTACAAAATATTCCCTAATTTGCTCTTAGTTAACATACCAGAAATAAAAGAGTGTATATGTTGTACATTGTTAGAGGAGCACGTATAAAAAGTAATATTGCTACATCACTGACTTGCATTTAATGATTATTTTTACATTTAGGTGGAAGAGGAAATAATTTGTCAGTCCTACACAAAGAGTTCATTTTGTGTAAATTATCCAGCAGGACCATAAAAACTTAGCATGGGCTTTCAAAACTCGTTATAAATCAAAAATACTTTTTTTCCCCTGTGTCCACTGTGACATAAACACATGTATATATTTATTTTACCATATGAGGGAGGTCAGTTCATAGAGCTCCTGGGGGCTTCTGGGGACTAACTCAATCTGCTCCTGGCAGCTGCCATTTGATGCACCACACAAGAGGAAACGCAGGGTTTCGGCTATGTCTGTTTGAAAATAGAGAAAGATATTCATGTTTTAAGTTGTACTATTGCAAATTAGACATGAAATCAGATTTTTATAAAAATTTGATAATAAAGCAGGCAAGGTTAGTACATAAGTTATCAAAACAGTAGTTTATGAAGAGACATGAGATCTGGATGCTCAAGTTGAAACTGACATGATGCTGTAACATGCAAGAATGTTTTCACAAGAATGCACTAAACTGACCAACCTCATTTAAATAAACTTTGAAGAATGCCATGATGTTAAGCAAGAACACTAAGCTTTGTTTAAAAGGCATTGTTCTCAGATGTGTTACTGCATTTCTCTTAATTTAAACTAGGACACTAGTTTAAAAGTAACAGACATAGAAAAATATCTATATTTCAGTAAAAAAAAAAAGACGTTGTAGTATACTTTACTCACTCTGTTTCATAAGCTGGACAGCCAGACTTGGGCAGTTCGAGCACATCAGGGAAAGCATGCGAACAACCATGATGAACATCCCCGAGCTGAGAACGGGGGGTGTAACAACCAGCAGTTGCTGAATGTTGGTCAACAGGTCCCGTGAAGCCACCTGCTGCAGCAAGTTCTGTCCAATAAAACAGTTGCGCTCATTTGATTAACAACCAGATTGAAAATTGAGGTGAAAATTTTAGTGCAAGTAAACCACACACCACAGACATACAAATATTTAAATAAAGTAAGGCACCGACCTCTTCATGTTGAAAGTTGTCTACCAGTCTTGCAAAACAGAGGCAAGTACTTTCAACTGACTTTTTATCCTGAAAATGCATCAGAGAAACAGAGTCATATAAATATTTAAAACACAAAATATTTAAGTGCAAAGAAATAATTCTGGAATTTTTGTCTTGTATCGAGTATACGTACCTGGTGTGTGAGTCTCTGTGTTAACAATGAAAGAGAATCATCAACAAAGTGGAACTCGTCTGGAGTGATGCTCTGGCAGCAGTTGGCTGCAATGGCCAAGGCATTTCTCTGAGCGTTAATACTAAAAAACTCCAGGTAGAGGAGGCAATCAGCAAGCCCACCCTGTCAGGAGCAACAGAAAGTTAAGAGTGGTGATGAACGGAAGGAAGACAGTTTAAAGTTATTGTAACTTAACAAAAATACTTACAGCCTGCAAAATTGCTTTACTGTGTCGTCTTGACAACATTTCCAAGGCGGTCAGGGCCTGTTCTGCTACGTCAATGAACTGAATCACCTGAAGCTACAGTCAAAAAAAGCAAACATTTAAGTGTTTTAAAAATCCCATTATAATTAAATTCTTATGGGCAGTTTTGTATTTGTTACCTTCTCCAGGAAGACGGGAATAGCATCGACCACCACAGCTGAAGACCGAGGGAGGGCCTCCATCATGTAAGTGAGGGCTCGTGAGGCGTGATTCATCTATGTGCACAAAAGAAGTGAGTATAAACCGTTCCAATTTTTTAAAAATTCTATTTTTACAGCAATAACACTAATTTTTACTTACAATTTCAAAGTGATGCTCCATTTGTAATAACGTAATCTGCAAGTATTGGGAAAAGTTATAACCATGAGATGAATACGCCCTTTCAATTGGAAAAGGTTATGTTACACAAAAATTAACAGTGCAATAAAGCAAGAAATATAGACAACAGTCAGTGTCATCTACACACTTTACAAGCATTACTGACCAAACTAAATAAGACTTACCAAAGCGGGCACAACATTCTTGACAGGAAATCCACCCAGTGTTTCCTCGTTGCCCATCACCAGCAGCTGACACATCTCTATTGCAGCTTGTAGCTGTTGAGACTCATCACCTGTAGCCTGAAGTCCCTGCAGCAGCTGCTGAGCCTTGGAGCCTGAAAACAAGGGTGGGATTCATTCAGTGAATTACAAAAAAATTTAAGTTACTTGCATAACCCCAGTTCTCATAGTAACATGAGTAAGATGCCTCACTTTGGAATATGCCTCCCCTGCGAAATCCTCAGAATTCTCTGTTTCCATCAATACTGATTGGCTGGTGAGCATGATGCCTGAATCAACTACCCTTTTAGCAGCTTGAGCTACAATGCAGCTTCATTCAAAATACGCACCTCTTCTTAGAAAAAGATACAAATTAGATCCACGTGAAATCTTTAGATATTTCCAAATAGGGGACTACTATAACAATGGATCAAACCACACACAGAGGTGAATGTAGTCATACAAATCATGGCTAAAGCCTATAAAAGGAAAAAAACACTAGAATTATCCCATCACTAGATTGAGGATTGAATGCAAATAATCATTCGACTGCAAATGTTACGGTGAAATTGGAAAAGGAACTTAAAGAGGTAATTACAGATGAGCAGTGGTGCCAAATACGGAAACTGCACCACTCAACCACTAATTCACAAATTTACATGGAAAAATTTGATCCGGTTTTTCATCACTCCATAAATGAAAAGTAAACAGCTCCTAATCAGACAGAAATGCTGGCGAGGTTGTGGATCTTTTGATGTAGACCATTCTCACATCTTTTGGAAATGTGAAAGAATAACTTTTTTGGGGAAATGATCAGTAAAGAAATGGAGCAAATATTTGGTTATTGAATACAAAAGACTTGCATAGTGTTATATATGTGCATATTCACAAAATAGACCATCTCCACTCAAGATAAATGGACAATAGAAAGAAATAGTAGAAGAAATCTTCTAGATGAAAAAACTGACACATATTCTAAGGTTACAAGAGACACAACTAAGAATAAAATGAGGAAAAATGGACTATTAACAAGACTCTTGTTGAGGAATAGAAGAACGGAATGAACAATATTTTGATGCACATGTTAATAATAGCATTACAGATACATTGAGCTTTAGCTAGGCAGCTATTAGTTCAGTTACTATGTTATTGTTGTTGGAAAAATTAATAAAGATTTAAGTGGGAAAAAAATAAGCACCTCTTGCCCATATGACATTTTTCCTAGGATACAAAGAACTGTATGAATCACATGGACCTGGTAGATAGCCATCTACTGGATGGCCCAGCACAGAAGTGCTACATCATCAGGCCAGGACTCGGCTATTTACACTCATTTACAAGCCAGCTGTCACTCTTTCATGGATGAAGACGTTCTTATCCTTGACAGGGAGGAACGTTGGTTTGAGAGAGAAGTGAAGAAAATCAATTTTGTGAAGAGAAACCATCTGTCATTAAATAAGGGTGGAGGTCTTCGGGTTCAGTTGTCCCCCTCTTACAATGCTGTTATTGCAAGTATGACTCAGCCCCCTATAGATAGACAGTTTCAGGGTACTAAAGATCCATCTACAATTAAATAGACAGTATCAGACCACTAACAAACTATTGTTAGGCTGATGGGCCTCTTTTACATGTGAACAGGAAAGTTTTGATAGCCTCAATTAACTTGCTGACTCACTAGGCGCTTTTCCACCGACCCTGCTCCACACCACACCACACCACACCAGTTTTCAGTCTTTCCACTGTCGGTTTCGACCCCCTCTCGGCACCGGTTTCAGTACCACCTCGGAAGAGGTACTGGTGGTGTCGCACCATTTGGGGCGTGGCGGTGCCGAGGCACACAGCGGCAGGATTGGTCAGTTGCAGTATTTTTACCCGCCCTTC
>JAVKLF010000063.1:12899606-12923379 GCA_034783495.1 Millerichthys robustus | reverse complement strand
ATAATTTTAGTACGTCATTATGTGTCAGAGGAGGGCTTGGAAAATAAAAATAAATAAATAAATAATTAAAAAAAAAAGAAAAGACCAAAAGGGCACTTGGAGGCAAGGAGCAAAAGGGGCAGGGGCTCAAGCCCCCTTCGCCCCCCCCTCTGCACGTGCCTGCTTGTGATTAATAAAAACGAGGTTGAGTATTGAATTATCTACTCAAGTGAATGCTCGGACATGCACGTCCTATAAGCTCCTAAAGAATTACAGAAATCACACACTGGTAAGTTTCTAAGTTAATAGGAACAGCTATTCTTTCTAGAATTTGTTCAAACGTTTTCCTTGGATCTTGGCTGATTTTCTAAGTTAATAGGAACAGCTATTCTTTCTAGAGTTTGTTCAAACGTTTTCCTTGGATCTTGGCTGATGTTTTGCTCATTCAAAGTCCAGCCCTTCCAACAGCACATTTGTTCAAAAGACTAGCTTGTGATTTGTTGTTTGTTAGGTCATTTAACAAAAATCTGAGGCACGTAGCTTCTTGAAAAGATAATTTGTGCATAATTCTTTCTTTGTTTGTGTGTACAAATGTTTAACAGGGACTACACAAATTAAAAATTTTTTTTTACTTTCAAGTTGAAGAAATTCGACTAGTTGATGACAAAAAAATTAATTAAAGCTCTGACAGTCTTTGAACAATTCCTTATTGCCCTCTGCCTTTCGTGCCAGTGCTTTATTTGGTCCAGCCTTGTACTTGCCGTTAGGTTCAATCTCATGCAATATTGGGACATTTTGAGAGATCTGTTAGTACTCATAATATGTGTTGAGGCATAACTTTCAGCTACTATCACAGAAGGATAGAAGGATCTCACTATTTGTAAAACTGCGTCACTTAGAAATTATTTTTAAGATGGCTAAGAGAGCGTAGCTGTGGTATCCATTTTGAATGTGATCAGCTCCAAAAATTAGTGAGTTTTAGTTTTACATTTCAGGGATTGCTTTCCTGGGATTTTCATTAAAATCTTTCCAGACTTGCTGACTTTTAAGACTTCTACACAACACCATGAAAAGCACTGGTAAGTTCTAAAGCAGCAGTACAGTGGATCAGTTGGTAGAGATGTTGCCTCCCAGCAAGGTCGCCGGATTGAATCCCGGCCGGGGACAATTCTGGATAGCATTTGCATGTTCTCTCCATGCATGCATGATGGTTAGGCTAACTGGTAATTCTAAATTGTCCCTACGTGAGAGTGAATGGTAGTTTGTCTCAACGTGTTCCTGTGATGGACTTGCGACCTGCAGGGTGTACCCCACCCCTCGCACTGTGACTGCTGGCACCTGTGAACCTGAAAAGAAGAAACAGATAATGGATGGAAGTTCTAAAGCGTGAATACAGGTTGTTGTTTTTTTGCCAAAGATGTCAGGATAAATATTCATGCAGATGTGATTGGTCAAACTGTTTATTTTGAGATAGATCGTGCTTTAAAGTTTGTTCTCTTCAGACAACATTGGCTTTGTTTTCACGGCATTGAGTTTATCTGAAAAAAACATTAAAAATGTCTTACAATTTTTGAAATTTTATTTTCAGTTTTTCATGTATGTTTGTGCATGTGAATTTACGCTGACATCTTGTCTCGTATTCTGACTGGATTGTATCATTTCTGGGGTTCCGAGAGGTTTTGGGAGCACACTGTGACAAATTGCTGTTCTGCTTTATTAATGATATTGAAGTTAATGTCATTATAGTGTCAGGGTCACATTCATTTTGTGAATCAATAAATGAAAAGTTTAGGAGCCACTGCTTAAACCAATCTTAGTTTCTTTATATTTTGCTCCAAAAGAAGACATACTTTTTGCAGTCTCTCAAAGTGGTCTTGATCAATAGTTTTCCTGACTTTATGAAAGTTGTTTAATACAGATTTTATTTACACTTCAGCTACTTTTACAGTTATTTTCATGTTCCTTGTACCTCACTAAAGCTGAATAATTAAAATACATGGATGGCAAAAGTGGCAGGCCTAAAGTATCCACAGAATAAAATAAACAAGTATAAAAAACAGTATTTTGCTAGTCTTTAAGAAATAGTAAAACTGTAAAAAAAATAATAAAATTTTAAAAATACTTGCAATGATGCATCTCTCAGACACAGGTCCTGAAAGATGCAATGTCCTTAGGGTGATTGAATATATGGCAAGTTTTCAGCCAGTAGCTCTTTGGAAAATAACTTGTTGGTGCTAAATTACTTTTTGTAATTTTTGGTACTTTTTATAAATTCAGCCAAAGTTACAAAGACAAACTGTGTCTTTGTAAAAAGCTGCTGGTAAGAAAGTACCTAAGGATCGACTGCAAGAAGACGGTCACAAAGTCAACGTCATAGCCATCCAGGGTTTGAACACAAAACTGAGGTGGAGTACAACAACCCGTGTGTTCATCTGAACACCAAACATAAAATGCTATTCACAAGAAGGACCAAAGTTGTGTCCATTTACTGAGGAGACTGAGATCCTTTTGGAGTGAGTTAAACTGACACTGTGGTGGCATCTGTGGTCTGCTGGGGGAGCGGCTGCACAGAGAGGGAAGGGGAGACTGGACAAGCTGGTCAGGGGAGTCAGCTCAGTCCTAGACCCCCCACGTACAGCTCTGGGGTGGTGGGTGAAAGGAAGATGTTGGCAAAGCTGTCATCCATTATGGACAAAAAATCCCTATCCCTCCATCATATTGGGAACTCTGAGCAGGTATTTCAGCAGCACGCTGCAGAGCAGAACATTTCTGATAGTCCTTCATCCCATCAGCAACCAGATTATTTAACAAACATGTTAAATCATGGAAATAGTTTTTAAATCACGGAAACATCATTTGTCCGTCTTTACTTATTGTAGCTACTTATTGTGTGATTATTTTTCACTTTTCTGTTTACAGTTTCTGACGTTTTTCTGATTGCTCCTGCTTCTGTTAGTTGATTACTGTAATGTGAAAGTTTCTCCAGTGTGGGAAACAAAAAGTTCTTTTTTTTAAACAATCTTATTTTAAAAAAGCTCTTTTGAAAGTTGTTTATTAGGTGTAGACACAACATTGGTTTATCCTTGCAGTTTAGGAACCATTTTATGCCTGAATGGTTCAGAAATCAGATAGTTAAAATCAAAACAAACAAAAAAAACATTCTACTGAAAATTGACCTGCTTGACTGAAAATAAGAAATAAAGCGTTAGAACCAAAGGATTTAAAAGATTGTCCAAAAAAAAAAAATAATAATTCAAGGTACTACTGATAAAGACTACTTTAAAGGATTACAAACTTGGGGGGAAAACACACAGAATGACACAAGACTTTTGCACAGTACTATACATAAAATAGCATTTTAGTGTATGATCAATTTTCTTGAATAATGTGGCAAAACAAAATCTAAAATACTATTTACACTCTCAAATCTTAGTGTTCTCCTGACATCACATTAGTGAATGTCAGCTTTTGTACTTCCTGTTTACATTTTGCATTTGTCACTGAATTGTTGTTGCGCCCTCTACTGAAGGCGCTCAGCCATCAACCCTGCCTGTAGTCTTCTGGTTTCAATAACATGCTCAGTGAAACAGCCAGCAGAGGGAGCAACACGACAATGATGAAGGGCATGATGGGAGGAGAAGGCTCAAGTAAATAAACCCTTGGGTGGCGTGTGCAAAACAAGTGCTGTAGTTCTGGATACCATTTTCAGTCCCTAAATACTACCACATAGTTATTCTGGATTGAAACACATGTGGGATGTGTCTCCCGTGAAAGGCCTACCTCCTCTGAAACTCGTAGAGACAAGCTACTGTAGCGTAAAGCAAAAGGTATGCACTTTACTTTTTTGTTTACAGCAATCGAAATGCAGCAGGAAAAGAACAGGATTACAAAACAGCTATACTGAAGCCTTGTTTTCTCGTTTCTTCTTGGCACATAAGATTGAGAAATAAAAGTCCTGATAGGTGCTAAGAAAGAACAAGAACATCCCATGTTGACTCTTTCTAACTAGTCCTTTAAATAAAAGCTATTCTTCGGCTCAGCTGGTTGTTGGAGTGATATGACATGGCTCATATAGACTCGTATGGCCTATTATTAGCCTCTCACACTGCCTTCTCAGCTGAAGGGGGAGAAAAAAAATTCATTACGTAACAATAAAGGATCTGTCTCCCAGACTCACTTCCTGAATACCAAAGCTGCAACTAGGCCTCATCCTGAGAGGGAGCGAAAGCCTTATCCACTTGTTTGCTAGAGCTGCTAGAAAGCCCGGCTTGTTTTTCTGCTTATCCCTTTACTCCACACATTCACACCACCCCTCCTTTTCAGCAACTCATTGTAGGTCAGTGATGCAGCGGGAGTGACGCAGTGGTGGCAGCTACCTCCAGAAGGCAATTTTGGACAGCAGGAGGAACCGGGAACCTCAGCCAGAACCATAGACCACAGAGAGCAGCGACGAGGGAAGATGTAAAAGGCCTGGTACACAGGCTAAAGGAAGAATGAGAGCTGAATAGTTGCTCTCCTTTCCTTCGCCTACACAAACACCAGAGAGATTTCCACTGCGACAGAGACGAGCCTAGCAAGACCTTCTGCACTGAAACATTCTGATTACCAACACCAGGTATGAGGGCATATTACAGCAGTAAGATAAGTTCTCCCAAAAATAACTGCATTTGTTTGCTAAGACTGCTTTAAGGCCTACTCAGCCTTGGACTGCAGTCTTTACTTCCCAGCCGATGAGTGTCCCTACAGGCCGCAGCTGAGATCTCTGAGAAACAGAGGCACGAAGGCCGGTATTTTTAATTAATTAATTTTTTCCTGTAGTTTTTAGCACATCCTAGCTGTGACATCATGGGTAGATGAGATGGATACATAATAACCAAAATCATCTAATGTAGAGATTAGCTTGGTTTTAATACCAGTTTAGGTGTAACACATTTTCTGCCTTTAGTAAAATCAAACGTGTGTTGGAAATGATGATGCTTTTGAAGGACTCAGCATGCAGGATTAATTTGATTTCTGGATTGCAGTCATTTTATTTTGACCCGTGAGAAACTTTTATCTACTTGTTCTCACAAATGCAACACTGGGAAAATAACATTTGGCTTCAATTGTAAACAAAGCTGGTAAGATTCTCTAAACAGTAACAAAAGTGCAGAATCACACCTTGTTTTCTTCCTTAGAGTAGACGTCCCCAAACTGACGTCCTTGAGCCATAGCTTGGGGGTCCTCAAAATGTTATAATAAACAGTTAAATTTGTTTTTTATTTAAAAAAACTGTATAAGTACATATAGAGAATAATGTACCAGTAAAATAAACCTATTCAACCAAACAACAATAATAATTTAGGCGTTAAAATGGCAGAAAATTATTTTTAAGTCAGCCTGAGGTTTATGAGGGAGTCCCGGGAAAATTTTCACCTCTATAAGCAGTCCTCAGACCCGATAAGTTTGAGAACCCTTGCCTTAGAGCATCTAAATATAAGGAATCATTGATTGGTAGGTGTAATATTTGCACGCACCTCTGTGCAGACATCCCAAGTCTAATGCAATGAATATTTAAAAGACACTGGTTCGTTGTATATTAAATTATTAGGTATATAAGAAAACCTGAGTTGGACTAGTGAATGGAAGCTAAACATTAAAATACAAGCTAAACAGAGGACTTTTCCAGCAGGTTTTGCTTTGAAATCATTAACGTTTTTTTAATTTTTGGTTTATTTACTTTGAAAGCACAATTATTGCTGTGCAGAAATGTTCAGTTTTCAAAAGGATCAGACTCTAAGCCACATATAAACAACACAAATCCCACTTGTCAGTGTGAGTAGTATTAAGAATAGATGTTTGAAATGCTGGAAACCTGTAAAGTGGTGAGTGAAAAGGAAGCTGAAAATAAAAGCGTTTGCACTCTCAGATGTTAATCTTCATGCTTCTGACAAGTTGATAATTACATTGTTCTTTTGTAACAGGAGTGTTGATTGCTCTGATCGTCTTTAGTCAGGCTTTTGTAAGTATGGCTTAAAAAATAGTAGCATAAATACATTTTTATGTTTTCTGCTTAATGTACACGTTAGGTTATAAAAATGACACCACTCTGTCTTAGATGTAAATGTTTTTTGTGAATTTTGATTTTTTAGTTGGCTAACTTTAGTTGACTGTGTACAAACTGAGACGTAATACGTGTCCTCTTAAACTTAATTTTTTCCTGTTGTCTTAGCTGAACAATCAGCCAACTTTAGTAGACGATAACAGAACTTACATACACACAGAGCCTACTCAGAAACGACTGAATTCTTTTTAAGGTGTAAATACAGTGTGTTCAGCTTCTTTTTGAACTTAGTAAACCTTTCAATGTTTTGGAGTCACATTTTTATGTTGACCTTTCAGCTTAGAAAAAAAATCAGACTCCAGCATCCTACTTATGGAAAAACTAATGGTGTTTGTGCAACCACAGATCTGACCCAGCGGAGGTGAATTAAGGGTTCAGAAATATTTTTGCTGTGAGTGCCAAACCTATTAAGATTTCAAATATAAACTCATTTGCAAAAACTATTTGGCTTTAAATTTGAGTTAATGTGGGTTTTAGACTGAGAATCCTACACAGCCATGACGCCACACTTAGAAGTGTAAATAAAACAGTTGCTTCCGTCTTCAGAGGCTCAGACTACAGAGCCGTGTCTCGTTCGGCTTCCTCCCCTCCCCCCCTGTCTGCAGTGCTGACGCATTTGCTGCTTTTGCATCAATCAGCAGCCTCTATATAGGTAGAGCCTGAGTCCTTCAGCAGAATCACTCAGTCTGAGCCATTATAAAGAGGGGGGAAAAAAACTAAAATAGCACTGACGAACATCTGTACTGTGACTGCTGTGTTGCCGGTACCATCTCCTCTCTGCTTCTGCTATACATAACCACAGTCACTGCATAAGCATGGACGAAGTGCTCTGGTGTGATTTGTTGCTGAACGGGCAGAGTGTGCGCGCACAAGCTTGAAGCAGATGGCGTGTTGTTATGTCGATTTATATATATCGTTAAGTGTATTGGTTTTATTTAAAGGTGAGACATTTTCCTGCCACGTTCAACGAGGAACTGCATCTGGCTTTTGCCGTGCAGGAGAGATTTAACACTGCGTCCGTTGCACGGCACAAGACTCCTCATTTTATGCGCTGATAGCAATGCAGCTGAGCGTTTTCTCTTGACGGTCGACTTAAGCTGGTGTGTGATGTAGAGCCTCCGCGTAGTTCTCTGTAATGTTTAATAAAAGTTGTCGTTTCCTGCTCAGCGGCTGCAGAACAAAATGCGTCAGTTGCCCAGCTAGTATGAAGGCAGGAGCTAAGCTCCGATGTAGCTACAGCCTGCATAAACTGCAAGTTATTCCAGTGGCTGTGCAGTGCTGTAGGACAGAAGAGGGACAGTCAGAGGAGGGCAGGGCAGCTCTAGCCCAGGACCTGGGCTGCATGGTGAGAAGCGATGGATGCTGAAGCTGGAGTCATCTGCACACTGAGAGGGAGGGAGAGGAAGAAGGACGTCAGAAAAAAAAGCTCTGCTTCTCACAACACCACTGTTCAGCGACCCTCGTAAAAAAAAAAAAAGAAAGCTTACTTTCGCCTTGCTCTTTTGAAACTGTTTTTCATATATAGTTAGGTCTATGGGCGGTAAAGAAAGGGAATACTGCATGACAATGTTTCTCGTTTGCTGCACATCATTTTCTCAGATTTACTAAGGTAAGTTTTGCATGCTTACCCTTAACGTCTAGTCATTCCTTTTAATTTTTTAAAAAATTCTTATTATCATTATTACTTTTGCGGAAGTATGCTTGACAGAAGTGTACGACGAGGCTTTTGCTTTGACAGTTTGCTCACTGTTTGTCAATACAGTACTGTCTTTTGTTGGTTTGTGGTTTAGCATGTGGGGATTTTTACGTTTTAGAAAAAAAAATTACAAAAAGAAATCTTTGCTTTGGCTTTCAATGTAAACTGAGTCGAGGTGTGGCAAATTCTTAAGCACCGGATACCAAACTCTGAATTTCCGCTCGCACAGCATGTGGTGGCATAAACCCACAGCAATTGATACAAACTGTGAAAAAAACGCCTATAAAAAAACAGATGAGGATGTTTCACAAATTCCACAAACTGAGGAATAAGTGTGGTTCATCAATTACTCCTCTGATAATGACGTTATAGCCAAGGAAGTCCATTTTGTGCTGCACACAAAGACTCTCAGATCAACACAGACACAAAGTAGATTCAGGTGAAGGCAGCAGCAGGCATGGGCTGCTCTGCAGATTGCTGCGTTTTGCAGCTTCTCAGAGACAGCAGGATGTTTGTGAGCGAGAGGTAACTGAATACACCGACGACTGATACAGTCAGTCGGCGTCCAGCAGAATCCCAATAAATGCTGCGCCATAGCATGTTACCATGACAACGGAGGCCCGTCTGAGACAGAAGGCAAAAGGGCAGTCATGTTTTCAGCCGACTGAGAGGCTGTAAAGAACGGCGGCCATATTGTATTTGTTGCACGGTGACAAAATGAGAATGGAATAAAGTAAAATTGAAAAATCAATTAAAGCACAGCCACATTTGTATTTAGAAATATATTCCTGCATCAATAGCTCTGTGATGATGTGTTTGTTTTCTAAATTGACAAAAAATGTGAGGATTCTGACATACCAAACTGCACTTAATGTCACTATAGATAATAGCCGTACCTGATTCAAATCTAAAATTGTTTTTAAACTGTTGGGACAGAAAAAACTTTAATTCAAATGAGTACAGTTTTATCCCTCACACATTATATATAGATAGCCGTGTTTCTTTTAAAGTAACAGTTAGCTTCACAACAGCTGTAAGAACAACGAAAATGCTCAAAATGGACCCTTGGATAGCCACAATGCAGGTGTGATGATTCATTGTGTCCAAGTGATGAAGTGTGTTTTATTGGACACACTCAGCTTGATGTGTAAGACATTAAATGAGTCAAACCACAGACTTTGATATGACTGCAAACACAGCACACCCTGTGATGCAGTATTCAAACAAATGAACAGATAATCTGACTTCCTTCAAGTCACTTTCAGTTTTTACAATAAAATAAAAAATAAAAATAAATTGTGAAACACCTTATTATATTCACATCATGTACATAGATAAATTCTGTCTATATGTTAGGGGTGGATGTGAATTCTACAACACAAAAACAAAATAGCTAAGCTGTACAATCTGTAAAATGAAGTGAATTATCTTTAAGTCACAAGGAACTTGATATTTCTGCTTTTCATTTGATGTTTTCAATATTTTTTGCTGGTCACCATTTCCCCTCCCAACTATATATTATTTACCAAGATTCAAACCTGACTTTTTGCGATAAGCGAACATGTGCCTTCAACTGACAGATAACTGAAGGAACCATCTGACTCATCATCACATAAATATCTGTTTGGCATGTTCCTAAATAACCCAAACACTGAGAAGAGCGGGTCTGTCATGACAACTGCACAGCTGGTAGAATTAGCATTCATCTAGGTTTTAAGAAAAAAATACATAATTTGTTGCAAACGGTAGGACATCTGTTGTTTGAACAAAATGTCTTCTTAGGACTTTCTTTGATTAGTAATCAGCCAGTTTGAGCTTTTCATGAAAAAGTAATTTCCATTTAGTCCAGAGAAGGCAATAACAACAAAATAAATATGCTGCACATGTAATATATTTCACTATAATAAAGTCTTTACGTCACTGTTTCTGTCCAAACATTTCAGACAGCAGGAACTGATTTTAGCACATCTTTGGCCCCTTTTTTTATTTATAAAAATGGTCTTTCACTTATTATTTCTATGTAACAGCATGGGTGTTTTCTGATGCAATTTAAAAAGCTTTAGTGCAACATTTAGGAGTTTTAACATTAACATGTCATCCAACAAATTTACTTATGGCTGGAATTTAAAAGAAAATCATCTCAAGCATTATTCCCTTCCTCAATAATCTCTCTCCTAAACTGCACCACTGACCAGTGATTCACAACTGAAAGATTCCTATTGTAATACAATGAAAATTTTGTTTTTAGTGCCTCCATTGACCTTAAAGACTGAGGAACTGCAATTGTCAAATAATCTATAAAATATTAAATAATAATGGCACGGCCTTTAAATCAGTTCTATAAAAGTGCATTTACTTTACAGCACAGTATTCTTTGATCATGTTAAATATTTCAGTGACCTCTGAGTGGGATCCAGTCCTTGGGAATGAACGTTTAAGAATAGATGTTTTATGTGAAATGGTGTGGATGGCGATTATGATGTTTTAACTCAACAGAGTTGATGTATGAAAAATGGTATTCATGTGTCAAAACATTACTGCCATCTAGTGTTGAAAAATAGAAATGCACAAACATTTTCAAATAGGATGTGAACACACTTTTGAGCCCATTTATATCCTACTATACTTTTATTACAATTTTGTTATGTAATGTAGTAATTTCTTGTCTTTTTATTGTTTTAGATGACTGCAGTGTCTTCATACATCAGAACCTAATGGATAGCACACACCCTCAAGCTGTGCTAAGCAAGCTCAATGAGCAGCGCTCCCAAGGTCTCTTCTGTGATGTCACCATTGTAGTGGAGGACGTGAAGTTCCGGGCCCACAAGAACATCCTCGCAGCATGCAGCGGATACTTCAAAAATGTCCTGACAAGTTCCAACGCATGCAGCTCCAGCCAAGTGCTGGAGCTGATGGACCTAAAGTCTGAGGTGTTTGCTGACATTCTCAACTTTATGTACTGCTCAAAGGTGACATCACTTGGTACCGATGACACACGGGGGCTTGTAGCAGCAGGAAAAAGACTTGGAATTCCTTTTTTAGAGAGGCTTACAGAAGAGAAGCAGGATGAGTGTGTAATGTCTGCAGACTTTTGCACAACTCTTGGGTCCAGACAAACAAAGAAGGAAGTTTCCAGGCCAGAAGAGACTGACAGTACCAGAGGGCCTCGCATTACGAATGCCTTCTCTATCAATGAAGTGAGTCTTGGCAACAATCCATTCATCTCTTTAGTTCAAACCACCGAAGAGCAGAAGTTGCCAGAAGTGGGACGGCTACCATCAAACCTTTCCACAACATCCTGCATCAACGGGAGCAATGAGCCCAGCCACACCCTCTTTGAACACTCGTATGCAGTAAGCAAATCCACTGATGGCAAAGACAGCAGTCAGTGGGACAACAATAAGATCTACAAGCCTTCTTTACAGTCAAAACAACTGTTTTACAGGAATTCAGGCCCTCTCAAAAAACGCCATAGACTGAGAGGCATTTTGGGTAGAAGTATACTTTCGAGGCCTGCAGAACTACAAACAGATAAATTAAACACAGTAACTCCTTCATTATCCACAGGTGATTCAGAGGCACCTGCCACTATTATGACACCACCTTCCCTTCTTTCAGAGGCAGAAACAGAGAAAGAAATGGACATGGGGCTATCTGCAGCCACAGATGAAATGGAGTTAGGGCCGCCATCACTTTCTCCTCACACCGAGGACAGCATTTCAATCTACAGCTGCGAGCAGTGCCCAGAGATATTTACAAATAAAGCTCTACTCACCATTCATGCAGAGGTGCATAACAAACATTTTGTCAGTCATTTGTTTTGCAAATTTTGCAGCAGAAAATTTATACACCTCAAGCGACTGCACAACCATGAGCAGGTATGTCCATCTGCTTTGAGAGGCTCGCCTAATCTAGATCCCAGGGATACATCAGCCAAAGAAATGGACCAGGATTCAGAGGACATGTTGGATGTGGAGAGCGTTGACACACAGCTTCCTTCTCCAGATCTTTCAAACCCTTCCATGTCGGAATCTGCTCATCTTGTTCAAACAGAGCATCAACAAACTGAAAAGGCAGTAAAGCCAGGTGTTGGTCAGAGGAGATACAACTGCAGTGTGTGTAAACGTATTTACGTTACCCTGTCCAGCCTGAAGCGGCATGAGAATGTACATTCTTGGCAGAGGGCCTACCCTTGTCATTATTGTAATAAAGTATTTGCCTTGGCAGAGTATCGGACAAAGCATGAAATCTGGCACACAGGTGAGCGACGCTATCAGTGTATTTTCTGCCTGGAGACATTCATGACATATTATATCTTGAAAAACCATCAGAAATCCTTCCATGGCATTGATCCAAATCTATCTGTTAAGAAAAAGTCTGCCAACGGTGGGCTGAAAGCTAGTGTTTATCCAATCAAGCTCTACAGGCTTCTGCCCATGAAGTTTAGAAAAAGACAATACAAAACATACAGTCAGACATACTCAGAACATAATGAAAGAAGTGATCCGTCCTCTCTAGACAGTAATTCGTTTATTCCTCCCTTTGAAGAAAATGGTCTCATTTGCCACACTGACACAACTTCGTTTCCTCTTACGTTCATGGCGACGACAAAGATTGTCTCCCCTGTTGTACCACGCATCTGCTTCAACAAGCCAAGTGACCATGATGTGGATCAAAGTTTGAACAGTGAATCGGAAATGCAAGGAAGCAAAAGACAAGATGTTGAAAACAGAGATCCATCCATCGATAACTGTGACAGCATCTTCTCTGTTCAGCCTAGTTCTGAATTATCTGCAGTTTACAACGACCCACCAAAAATGGTTAACTCAGATAATATTAGTCATGATGGGTTGTTTTTAAATTCCTTGAACACAGTTAAAAAGTTAGGTGAGCTGTCAGCTTCTGCCAGAAGAGTTGAGGAGATGACCAAGGAGATACTTCAGTCAAGCACAGAGAATCCGATGTGCGATAAAGTTGTGGAGACATATATTGCCAAACCTGCATGCCAGGGTCCATCTCTGGAAAGTGATCCCATGCCTCTGTGTCAGATCACAGTGAAGATAGGCAATGAAGCTATCATTCGCCGTCAGATCAAAGGATCAAAGCTTTTCCCCAGGAAGAAAAGGAGAACAAGAAAGCCAAATGGAGAGCAGAGTCCAAATCAGAGCTCTCCAACTAGGGAAAACTCGGAGAGCCCTAGACTTCGCTTCAGACCAGAAATTGCCCCCTTTACAGGTCCAGAGACGTACGATGATGCCAATGACTGTGACACAGCTGATGAGCTTTGGCGTCCCTACTATTCTTACAAAGCTAAAAAGAAACGAAGCAAGCTCAAATACAAACACAGCAGGGCTATGTTTCACCAGTATCCTCAACCATCAGCCATCAGAACTTCTGCCAGCGAGGCCCACCTAGATGGAACTCATTTTCAAAATGAGGAGAGAAATTCAGGAGGTAGTGTAGGGGTGAAACATAGTCTTAGCAGGAACCACAGCCCAAGGGCTACCTACAATTGTGATATCTGTGACAGCTCTTTTATCACAGAGACAGGACTAAGAGCTCACATAATTGGTTCCCACCCATATTTCTGCCGGATCTGTGGTAAACAAGGTCCCCCTGGTGAGGCGCCAGTCAGTGGTGATTACATCTGTAAAAGCTGCATGGAAAATGGCTCCTGTTTTGACAACACACCCCGAAGCCCCAACCCAGAGAAGAAATATCGCTGCTCCTATTGTCCCCAGCGTTTTCTGTATCTCGCCACCAAGAGAAGCCACGAGAAGAAACACCAGGCAGAAAATAAGGAAAGTTGCAAATACGACAATAAAGAAGGCACCACTGAAACGAAGGACAGCGATGGTCAAGAAGACAAAAAGATAAAATCTGAGAGCATGGAAGTAGGATATTTTTCATCCGATAGCACACTTAAAAACAAGGATGCAACTGACTTTATGTTTCTGACTGCTTACCAAGACGTGTCTGATTCCAACATTAAAAGACCGTTGTCCCCCTGCTCTGATTCACTGCCTTCTCTCACATCCTCAAAGGTGAAACATAAAGTTGTCAAAAGGAGGATCAATGTGCATCATTCTGTGCATCCCCTTTCAAAAAAGCAAGTCTGTAACAGAGACAACGACCGCATAAAGACTATGTTGACAGGACCTAAAACACATTGTCATGAAAAGTCCAGCAAACAGTTTGGGAGAAATGACTCTGAACCAAATGGTGCACACATTCCTGTTCACAGGCCAGAGAAATGGGAGTGCAAAGAGGAGCCCTTTTTCTAAAATGACTGAGGACTAAAACCATTAGTAGAAAAAAGTAGAAGTAGAAAAAAAAAATAACATCTGATGTTTTTGCTTTTGCTAAGTCTAATAACTGCAAATTTATCTTTTCAGATAAGCTTAAATGAAGTGTTTCAAATAAACAATGCAAAGTAAAAGAATGTAAAATCTGTAGTTTTTTAAATCTTCCTTCCAAAATTCAAAATAAGGACTCAGTGAATTTACCTTCTCTTTTTCTCCCTATACATAGTAGTTTTTGTAATATTAGGGCCTTCTGACACAAACTGTACTTTGTTCTTTGTCTATGCATGTATGGCAGAGTCTGTAACTCATGGTAATGTTTTTTTTTAACACTGTGCAATAACAAATCAACAGTTCCAATGCAGAAAAGTGACCTATTGTTGGCATATCTTCCCCTTTTTTAAAATATGTAAAACAAATCTAGGTAAAACAATAGACATTCTCTGCTGATGCATTGTTGAATCTCTTGTTCTGTTTGCACTTTATAGATATACTATGCTGATTTGTTCTTTAATACTTTGATAATTCAATTTTTATTCTAAGCACCACTGATGTTTGAATTTCTACTATTATACAAAGAACCACTGAGAGGATATTAACTCCAATATTGTGTTTATTATGTTAAAACATGTAAAAGTATTCAAATAAATATTATTGATATTATGAATTAGTTATATTGTGTCCTCCTTTACCACATATTTTAAGAGGGCAGAATTAGGCAGAACCTTTTTGGCACAAGGTTTTGGTTTTAGCATAAACTATCTTCATGTTCTACTGTTAAAACTGTTTACAGAAAACTTCAAATGGCATAATTTTAGTTTGCACAAAAAATCTCTTTTTTATACAGAAAGCCACATTGTGGTTATCTGCTGCTCCTGCTCCATCAGGGACTTATAGTCCATCTGAAATGTGAATTCCTTCTTTGCTCCACATCTGTGTTAGGCCTCCAAACATAATTTCCAGATGTTTCTGAACTCCTTACTTCTTTCTAGAATTTGGTTTGTGATGCACCAAGTGAATGATATCATCAAACATCCAATTCATGTAAAATTCCCTTCTGTTACCCCCCAAAATTGCAGTTTAGCCATAGAAAACACTGACAGTAACAGTTTTTGAGAGAACATCAGCAATGTCATTTTAAATTTCTATGTAAAATCTGTAAGCCAAATTATGAATGATATTGAACTTTTAGATTAGTGAAACATATATTCATGTAAAGTTTGAACTTAACACTATATACGAAGGAAGCGCCATGTGTCAAAATAAAAGCAAAATCAGTTCCCTCATTCAGTAAACAACATGCACAGAATTACATTATATTGTTACCAATGTGAAGCAGGTGTTGCGTTGACAGAAGATCTTAACCAGGAGACAAAAAACCCACAATACCAGATGTCAAATAAGGATTAAGGGACCATCCACAATTTGCTACACCTGGCTAAAACGCTTGATAACATCAATGGTATTGACAGCGCCACCAAAACCACATTAGTCATTTATGGATCACACATTGGGCAGTATTGTCACAGGAAGGGTGGTTATCAGCAGTGTTATCCATGTTCATAGCAATTTTATCAATCATAGGTAAATAAGTGAAAAGAAGTCACAAAACACTCACCATTCTCTGGCGCGGTTTTCAAAAATGATATAGCCAAATTGTGGCCACATTGCTGGTCAAAGCTCATTAAATGGAGTCTATTTGGTCAAATGCCATCTGAATTCAGCCAACAAGCACGGAAACATCTGCTCCTCCTTGTAGTACTATAGTGTTGGTTTACATATTGCCATTTCAATGGGTCTGTTATAAATATAGTTTTAAAGTAAATAACAAAAACGAATGCTGCGGTTAATGTTGCTCTCTGGTCAATCAGTCTGCAGTTTGCTGACTTTAAATCTTCAGATCAACTTGGCTCACTTGAAACCTCGGCTGAGAAGATACTAAAACCCAAGCTGAAGAGAGTGGGATTTCACAATGGAAAGAATCAAAACCCTTGCTGAGACAAGCCAATGGATAGACACTGAGAACTTGTTAGCACCTTCCAAAACAATGTTGTTGGTTTTTTTTCTCTCAAATTGTCGTCATATTTGCTCTATTTTGTCTCTTAATGTTAGTTTTAGCTTTTAGCTACACATTAGCTAATTAAAGCATTTAGTTAGTTCCACTACATATACATTTTAGCTGTTGTCCTAAGTTTAGTACGGTTTTGCTACATTTAGCTTTTAGCTACAATTTTGCTGACATTACCTATAGTTTTTCTAATTTTAGCTTTTAGCCACTTGTACTTTGAGCTTATAAACATATTTTTCTAATTTCAGCTTTAAGCTATGATTTTATCAGTTTAAATTAGCTTTTCTAATTTTAGCATTTAGCTACCGTTATGGTGGTTTTAAATTTGAGCTATGATGTTTTAAATTTTAGCTTAGCTACAATTTTGCAAACTTAAAATTTTAGCTAGGATTTTGCTTATTGTGAATCTTAACGTTTGTATTTTAGCTTTTACTGCAATTCATCTAATTTTAGCTTCTAACCAATTTTAGTGCTTTCTAAGCATTTTGCTAAATTTAGCCTGTAGTTATGTATTTTTCTGATTTTAACTTAGTTAAAACTGTTTTAGCATTAATTCTATCTTCAACAAACTAGCAAAGTCATTCAACAATTAGGCTAGCATTCACACTTTTTTTTTCAGAAAATGTTTTTTCCAGTTATGACTTTTTGTTTGATAGTTATTGTTTTTTTGCCAACGGTCAGTTTAAAAATGAGTTGGAATTTCTAAATATATCTTTCTTCGTGGTATTTTAAATTTATAGGTTCCAAGTGTATATTTTAGTCACCTTTTAGTTGTTTTGGACGTCTCTCTGTGCACTGTACCTTGGCCGTTCAGTGATGCGTTCATGGGCGGTTGTCGGCTCATTCACAACTGGTGACACACTCACGCGCACATGAGCGTGTAGTCTTTAACCGACACACTTCACTTGAGCACTGGTATCCGAGGTTAGCTAGCAGAGCTAGCTCTTCAACTCCAAGTCTCTGTTCTCCGAAGACGTTATTGCATAATACACCACGCCGCGCAGACACCTAAAACCCTTTTTTAAACTCTGGACAGCTACACACCTCAGTGACAGCCGAAAGGACTCCAGGGGAAGCGTTTGGATTTTACCAAATGTTTTAAAGCAACAGTTTTTACGAGATCTGACGTGACGCGGCGGTGGGGCTGGCTTCCATCCACTCTGCCTGCATTCATAAACGGATATGATGATAAAACAGCGCTGAATGCACCGGAGCAGCAACAACACTCAGCCCTGACCATGGCGGAAGAGGACGACGCTAGGATTCGTATTTTACAGAGTCTGCGGGGTAAAATATGTAAGTGTGACTGACAGGGTAGACGATGCGTCTCACACACGGGGGGTGGGGAGTGAGGTCGATAAAAGAGCTGAACGGCGAGACAGGAGGAACCCTGAGGGGCGCGGTGTGCTATCAACAGCCGACAGTGTGAAGGCTGAGACGGGCACCTCAAAACAGGCTCTGCTGCCTGCTGGAGGCTATCGTCAAGTTAGCAAGCTAGCTGAAGCTACTAGCTAGTTCCTAATGATAAAGTGAGCCGCTAAACAGCTTAACCACCATCAGTGAAGTTCTTTGACCATAAGCCGTGCTTTACGTGAAAATGTAGTTTATTTTTGTTGAGCAGAGCTGCCATGAGAGCTCAGTTAATGTTGGTGACAAAGTACAGCTAGCTACCCCCATTCACTTGAATCCATCGTCACTCAGTTAGCCCATTCAGTTTTAATGTTACTAAACACAGGTGTACTACAAAATTTTGTGACCCGTGGTATTCTGTGACCCAAATATAGCAGGACTTTATTTGGACTGTTATGCTTTTTAATAGTTTGCCTCTTACTTTATGATAGCTTAAATACTGCCTTATGCCTACTGCCTTATATTTTTTCTTTATGAACTGTTTTTCGTGAGAAATGTAGTATTTTAAAATATAGTATATTTGCCACAAAATAAGAGTTTTCAGTGCTGTTAAAACGTATCAATGGACAGAATCAGATGTAGTTGAGAACCTAATGTCAAATTTTCATGCTCAGACATACCTTGTTTTAGTCACTCTGCTCTTTATAAAGGCAGTAACTGAGAATAATTTTAAACTGTAAATCCCTTGTCATTTATCAGAACAAGTAAGACTGAAGCGTGAACAAGCAGTGTGCTATTTTACACACTGCATTAAATCATTTAGCTAGAAAAAAAGCATAATCATTACAAGTAACACAATAAACATTTTATATACGTAAATCAGAAGCTATTGTCTTTTTGTATATGTTTGTTTTTTTGTCTAAGTTATTTTGTTTTTTCAGCTTTTTAAAATAGTTTGTCTTCTAACGTTTTGAGATTCAAACTACTTAAATAGTTTGGGTAGTGCAAATATGATCTTATGTGGCAACTTTGATTAAGCTCATGAAATAGTTTCTGCCCTGCCAACCCTTATGGTTTAGTGTTTCCAGGTAATTTATATTAGATCCTTTCACTTAAACAAACACAGTCAATAATCAAAAATGAAAATAGCTCAAGATGGGCTACAAAATACCAATTGGTTATAAAAACAATGTTTGCTGTTGTCATGTTAGAAACTGTTCAATAATCGTGTCTGATGTATGCCTAAGAAACATTTTGTAGAAGTGGCCAAAAAATTGTAAATTTATTTTACATTTTTGTCACAGGGGAAAATCTGCTTAAACCTTTTAATGCATATGCACACAATAGAAAGGCAAATGTCAGTTTCGCTACTATGAATTAATGAGAAAACAGTAAGCAGAACAAAATTGAGGAACTATCATGGCATGTAACTTGCTTTGCTGTCTTGCGAAACTCCATTCTTCCTCGTTCACATTTGGACCTTTTTCTTTTAGTGAACGTTAATAAAGATGGCACACTGAAGTTGTATTCTTTAAAGTTTTTATATGTTGTGTGGAATTTTCCTTAAGGATAATTTTGCTTAACTTTTAGTTTATAGACTTATTTGGTTTTTAAACTCTTTTGAGTATCATTTAGTGGATTTCAATGAGAGATGTGTATATTTTAGTGGAAATGGGAAAGTTGTACTGTAGAGTTTGCATACTTGCTTGTGTCCTACACCCACACTAGGTCATCTTGGTATTAGCTTAGTGACAACTAGATTCTGTTTTTACTATTTCTAAAGTTGGCCACACTCTGGTATTATTAGTCTAACAGCTGATCTCATAGGTGGCTTTACTTAACAAGGTTCCTAACTGGACATGGTGTACCGATCCAGAGTTAGAAGATTAATTTAGACTTCCACAGCCTCTTTATTCCAACTGTCTAAACGGTGATGGTGTGAAGTTATGTCTAGTGCTGTGTTTGAGTGGCTACTCTGGCACAGATTTAGTGTTTCTTCAACTCTTTTTATTTAATGTAGTTTAAATGTTGCTCCACGCCCTCTGCCCTTCACATCGTGCATAATCAGTGTCTGTCTGCAGTGTGATGGAAGTGGTGTATGTTACAAAGGTGTTTGTCATTTGTGAATCAGCGCTGTGCTGTCGCCACTGGTTATGCTGAGGAAGTCAGCGTTTCATGTTTTTAACCACATATGAGCCTCGAGTCTGCTAGAGCTACATCCGCTCTGCAGTTTGCCCGACCGACTGGCAGGAGCGGCACGCCTGTCCCACCAAATCGACACGAGGATGTCAGACATCAAAGCACGTTTCAAAAGAGTGTCTGCAGTTATGAATGTGTTTTTCATTAGGATCTGGTTGTACATAGTCTGATTCACTGGCAAGTGAATTGTTTTATTACATTAGGTCACTTGTTTTCTTGTTGTTTTTTCAATAATTTTAGTTTAGTTTTGTTTTAAAGTCATCAGAGTTTAGGACTCTTATTTCTGCACTGCACTGAGTCATTAGAGTTAAGGTGGCATTCTCACTGGACTGCAACAGGTTGGTGAACTGTATTCACGAGGGAGTCTTCAGAATGTCTTGCATCGATTTTTGCTGGTTTGCATTTGCCTTGCTTAGGTCAAAGAATTTTGAATATGTTCAAAATAATTTGATACAGTTGTATCTTGACTTCTGTATGATGTACTGGTCTAAAAACCACGCTGATGATAAACAGTAATTAGTTGAAAAACTGGTCCAAATCTGCATTTGTTTATTTCAAACATGTAGATTAAATCATAAACGTGGGGTGTGGCAGCTGAGATGGGTAGGATGTGAGCAACAAAAAATTGTGCATAGCCAAGAAAGCAATTTTGCAAGCTGTGCACACAAGAATAGGCCATGATTTTCAAATAAAATGTTGCTCATAGCTTAACCTTACGGTCACTTGGTCACAAATACTCAGAAATCAATGAAACTTCAACAGAAAGTGTGTAGATTTTCTCACATATTTTTCCCACATTATGAGTCAACAACAGCCACAGCCCAGTGAGATACCACCTCAGAAGAACCTCATCTGTAAATTTGCTAGTATGCATTTATTGAATTAAAAATATAATATTGATACTGAATATATTGAATAACAAATGAAGACTGCCTAAAGTAAATAAAAAAGTAAAGCCAATGTTGGTTGATAAATATTTTTCTCTTTATTTAGAAACATGATGTTGTTACTTTAATGATAATTTTTTTCTTTTCCTTTTTATGTTGCAGGTGAAGCTAGAAACTTGGGTCCAGTTTCTGGTCCAAATAGACAAAAAGATCTCTGCACATTTTGCACCGTAAGTCTGGATCAGGAGGCAGTATTTCGCACCAAGGTCTTTGACAAAAGTATCAGGTAAAACCAGCATTTTAATTTCTTTTAATGATTCTGTTCATTGACCAAATCAACATCTCGTCACTTTTCAGATTAGAAAAATGCTAAACCAAACTAGTTTTTTAAATTAAACAAGTTTCATGAATACTGGTTTTGGCTCATTGCAACAACACCACTCTGTATGTTGAGCTAATTTAACTTGATGACTGGATCAGAACAATAAAATGCCACTAAACACCATGCTGTAAGGCAGTGGAAGTACATAATGTCAAATTTGGCAATTATGACCTTTTATAAAATATAATTGACACATGACACAAAAACATAGCTGAGTTGTGTTTAGCGTAAGACTGTGGTTGAGTATACAGTGAGTAGTGTCTGTGACTGGTGTGACGGCCTGCAAGAAAGAAAACTTCTGTATAGTCATTAAAACTTATTTTTCCTTTGTTGTGTTGGAAGTTTTACCCACACAACACATTTTACAGTTCATTTCTAGCATATAATGCTGGTTAAACAAAAAAAAAATCCAAACACCCATTTGTTTGCAAAGGTTCCAGGTTTGTCGTGCTGTTTGTGTCATTTCCTCCTCAAAGTAATTCTTTGAACTGGGTTGTGAGTCATTTCTGTTTCTAGAGGTGTAGTAAACATGTTGGTCAGTTAAGGAAAAATGTCCTCAGAGCTATCCCAATCTGCTGCTTTTATCAAATGATTATTATACATTTATTCAAGGCTTTTCTTCTTTGGGGTCATTTGTCTCTGTCCTGTTTTCTTTGCTGCAGTATCTATTCAGTGCTGGCCACTGGGATGATCTATTATCACTAAAAATGTTGATGTCACGTGTTTGTATACGTTAGCAAAATATATGAGCCATTGGATGGATTTTATAAAGCTCTCACAAAATAATTACTGGATGTTCTTTCTATATCTTATTAACTTATTAACTTCCTAACTTTTGGAGTCAGCCCAAATTAAGATGGCCGCTACAGCAAGCTGACTTTGGAAAACACAAAAGTGACTATAATTTGAATTTAGCACATATTAGCTGAGCCTTCAAAGTACACTTCCAAGTGTTATTCACTGTGTAAGAACTTTGCTTAAAATTTCAGCATTAACTAGTGACATCAGCCTTATTTGTCTGTTAGCAAAATATCTTGTGAAACAAAAGATGGATTTTGTTGAAACTTTCAGAATGCAATCTTTGGATGTACATTCGTAACTGATTAACATTTAGAGGCAATCCACTCCAAGATGGCTACCACAGCTAATCAACAGCAGACAGCAAAGAATGGCTGCAACTTTGAATCACTAATAATTTAGTTATAGAAGATGTCTTACTGTATTATTATTTTGTTTGCTCTGGGCTGTACTGAATGTTTATGGCCCTGACCAATACTTCCATGATCAGAAGTTCAGAAAAAAGGTGTGGGAGATTGAGAAATCTAACTCATAATGCATTTTGCTGTAAACATTAGCCTGCCTTCTGAAGGCATTTCACAACACTCCCCTCATTTTTATTTCATCTTTTTAGGTACAGTTCAAACGATTTTACAGTCTCGGAGGAAGTGTGTCCTCCCACACTTTCCAGTGTCCGCTCTGTCACACTCAACTACCAAAGCTGCTGCTTAGCACATCCTAATAATCATCCATTTTTTTAGACCACTAATTGCTTGAAATTTTAGAATTATGTTTGTCGTATACGGCTGAATAGAAGAAGCCAGATGCATCAAATTCTAAGGATAACATATGCATGTTAAGACAGCGGTGGGCAACTTCTATGTGTTATATTTGCATTGCTTAGACACCAAGATGACAACAGAGTTTTGTGTACCATTTATTGCAGCTTGTACAGAACAGAGCGGGTTAGAAGTGTGTACTTTTTGTGATATTTGAGGAGGATGTGTGGGTGTACACTCAATGTGTTTGTTAAGCCCCGTGTGGAAGTGTCGGGCAATATATTTTATCAACTAAAATGTAGACATTGTAGATGGAGGCAGTGTAACTAAGAAACTGTGGTGTCAAGTCCCCCTCCACTATTGATATGCCTGTTTTACTAGGCAAGTTTCCACTCCTGACTCAAAAGCAGGGCATGTTTATAACTAAATGTGTGAATCCATGACAATTTATATTCCTGCTGCTTGTTGATTTGATGCTGCAGTTTTGTTTAATTGAAATTTCCTCAATTAGGTTAACACCCAAAACCTGTCCACCCACTTTGAAATTACAAAAAAAGGAGGGTTTTTAAAAACAAAAACAAACATATGACTGATTTATCAAACCATATATTTTTTACTCTGACAATGAAAGGTGAAAAGGAAACACATTCAACTAGGTCGTCGCAAAAACGATAGTCCAGATCTGTGGAAAGGTTAGGAACAATTAGTGTTTTACCTGTTGTAGGAAACTCTTTAATCTGGTCAGCTTAAACTCTATTTCTTAAAACTGAGGCTTTTCAAAGAGCTAACAACTAGTTTGAGCAGGGCCAAGACTAAAGGAGCAAGTAAAACAAACTAATTATATTACCAGCCTGTATATAGTACAGCTCAGATCAAATTTCATAATATCTTATAAAAATAGCAATTTCTCAAAGCGTCTTTCATTGTGATTTATTATTATTTTGCTTTTTTCACAATTTCAAAATAAGGCATATAAGACACTTTAAAAAAATATTTCTGTATATTTGATTTGATTGGAAGAAACTCAGTATCAGAATGTTTATACATTTGTAACCTGAGTATATACAAACATAATGAGTGGAAATATTTTGAGGCGAGTACATGGCAATAGTGGCATATTTTAAAATCTCAACCTACTGAAAACATTTACCACAACCCCAGTGAGTCATAAGGGCACCCTGTGATGCCCACCTTCTGCTCAGACTCTTCATTTTTCACTTCCTTAACAAATTTTGTCTTTGTGGTAGAAAT
>JAVKLF010000063.1:12842036-12856588 GCA_034783495.1 Millerichthys robustus | reverse complement strand
ACACACACACACACACACACACACACACACACACACACACACACACACACACACACACACACACACACACAAACACTCTTCAGTTGTGGACAGTTTCCAGAGGAGGGTCCACCTGATTCCCTCATCCGTCCACAGCTTATAAATAGGCCTGCTTTTCTCAGTGCAGGGGGGCTACATGGTGGACAGATGGGGGTCACAGATAGTTGATATTTCTGTTCTTGTCCTCTAACCGCTCTTCTCTGGGGAGCCAACTTTCTCTTACGTCTGCCTTTGCTTCTTCTTCTCTCTCTCTCTCTCTTTCTGTCTCTGTTGTCCCACCATGTGTCCTCTTTCACTCAGCCGGTGGAACATGTGTCACTCTCTCCGGCATCCCCACACACACACACTTCTGTCCAGCTGACAGCGTGTAATTGAAATGGTCAAACACATGAAAACATACCAAATGGCTGCAGGAATTTCTGCCTCATCATCATCATCATCGCCGTGGTTGTGCAGTCGCCTCTCCCACTCTGCCCTCCAGCTGGAACTCGGCTGACAGCTTGTAATAAAAGCACTCAGACGCGCAGCAAATGGTGGGGCGACCCTAACAGGCCTCATCGTCGGAACTATAACTGACCCTGGACTCTCCGTCAGATCAACTTGGCTGCTGCGCCGAGTGAGTCGACACGCATTTCAAAAAGATGACTCCTTGTCCGTGTTGCGTTTGCTCCAAAAACGTAATCGCAGAGAATTGAGCCGATTAACAAGATTACACGCAACTGTATGGACCAAACGTGATGGCTGGTTGAGTGCTGAGCAATGAACGATTCTTAGACTTGTTGTTTTTTGTATTACATGGTGTGTTTGAAGCTGAGAGTTCTTTGAGCTCAACAAGGTTCAAACTTATTGGTGCCACACTATCCTGTAAACAGAGATAAGACGGTAATCAGGAAATGACAGGAAGCACCCCGCCGAGCCTCGGATCTGGGTTTGATCAGCAGCAGTCAACCTCCGACTGTTATCACCGTCCTCTGATAAAATGTGTTTGCTGAGACTACTTTGTGTGCATTGTTGTGGAAAATAATGAGGGGACTAGTGCCTGGTAAAGGAATGTATATCTGCCATGTCAGAGTTTTAGACTTGGATTATTTCATGTTGAGAATAATAACCCAATAATACGAGATCCCACACAATCTGTTTGTGCTCCGTTGTGTTGTGAATGAGTCAGCTACACTACCACGTCAAACTTCAGCTCAGTAGCTGTGAAGCTGAACATTTTAGTGATTAGCTAAATGTTTAGATGACATAGATGACTACTGCGTACATTTGACAGTTACTAGTTAACTAGTACCAGTAATTTGTGTTGTCTCGTTGCCATGTAAGGGTTTTTAGTTCATTTGTACAACACAGCCATCAAGTAGTTGGGTCCAGAGGTCCAGTAGGGCATTAAAAAACGTCCTGGTCAGGACAGTTTGGGCTATTTGTGCAGCAAAAGATGTTGGCTAGTGTGTCTTCTCTTACTAGTTGGGCAAACATGGTACTAGTTGGTAAAATATTATTTATACTAGTAAAAGTGTTTGTTGAACTGGTACAATCAAACGTGCAGCTGGTGCCTTGTAGTCAATAAACTAATGTTGAAAATGACATTTAGCAAGGATATTGAATAAATCCACAAGCAGATAGCTGTATTTGTCAGACATTTTTAAAACACAATGCAGAGTCCTCCTGAAAGTTATGCTGCAGTTTTTACAGGGTTCAGCTCAGTGTCCATGAGGTCAAAGGTGGTCAGAAGGATGAGCATCTTCTGCTGAGCTTTCCTGGTCTAATGTTAGAAATTTCAAAAGTCCAGATTTATCATCATCTTAGCTCTTTTGGGCTTCTTCAATTATTTTGATTGTTGTCTCTTATTAGATATTTTAACTGAGCTTCAGATAGACACTTAAAGAAAATGTACTTCCTTGTTATAGTGTCATCAATGCTGATGTGTTAAAGAGACTAGGCTTTAAATGAGCATGTGTAGATGACATTGAGAGTGTAATTAGACTCCGGGGAAGCAGCACTGGCCAGAGAGAGTTATGGTGTCTTTAGATGCAATACAGTTTTAAAAGAATACAGAACTGGTTCTTTGGGTATGATTCCAGCTTTCAACTAAATGAACACACAAGGACTTTTATTCTATTTATTTTTATTCAGAGGGAAACGGAATTGAACTGATGTCCAGTCAGACTACGTTGGACCCTCTTGACACAAATTCGACCAGACAGCTGAGTGGACAAATCCAGCATTTAGATGACACTGACCGGCAGTGCTACAGAGGAGCTGCTCTGCCCCAGCAGCTTTAAACAGTAAGCAGCAGAGAATTGGTCAGATCTAGCCCAAACCGTATTTCTACAAAACAGCCTCAAGGACAGACAAGGTCAAATGGATGGATGACTGGCTGGCTGGATGGTTGGATGGACAGACTGCTGGATGGACAGATGGATGGAGTTGTTTCACTGACTGCTCCTGATCTGTTGCCTAAATTTGTCACGTTGTTCAGTTTAGTCAGGTCTTTTTTTAACTGAGGTATCCACTGAATCTTGCTCTAAATAAAGCACAGAGGCAACGATCTTTTTGTTCCACAAGCGTGACAAGAAGAGTTGTTGTTTTGTCGATAACGATTTGATAACGTGATCCAACACAAGGTTAAATGCTAAGGTATGCTAGCTGGGAATTTGGCGTGAGGAATATCAGCAACTGCTTCCTCCTGCCAAATGCATAATCAAGTTGTTTTGTTATTTCCAGCTATCTACAGCAGCCATCTTTCAGCTATCCTGAGCAGCGATCTCATGTCTCTGTCCTGCCCACCATCAGTCGGTGGGGGGAGAACAGTGAGACGGCAGACAACACTGGATACACTGATAGTGTTGAGGTCTTGTTTTCCCATGTGTGCTGCCAGGATGGAATGTATAAATAGGCACTGAGCTGTTTGTGTGTGAGAGCAGGCTGAAGTTATGTGACTATGGTTTGATAGGTGGGCTGTATGTGGCCGTTTAGGTGGAGCTTGATGGTGGGTCGGGGGGCCGCCGGTGTCTTCTCATGTCCTGAGATCTGAGAGGCCTCCCCCAGGAGGTGGTGACGGGCGGCAGAAGGGCACGGATTCAGAGTATTTTGGTGTTAATTGAGCTTATTGGTCAGCTATTCACAGCCCCTGACATGTGATTGACTTAAAGGCCAGTGTGAGAGTGGCGGCTTCTTAGATATGACCTCAGAACCGCACAGCTGTCAGGAATAATCCTCTCCCTTATGGTTTGTCTCTTTCAAAAGGAGAGTGAGCGATCTGCCCTCCCTCAGATTTTTATTAGTTTTCCGACAGCGCCGAGAAGGAAAGGATGGAGAAACATGAGGTTCTGTCAGAGGGAGGGACTGGAACATGAGGGTTTTCCAGTCTGCTTCACAAATAATATGTAGAATTTAAACTTTAGCGGTATATTTACCCTCATACTGTAGCTTTGAAGAATCAGGCAGAATCAAAACCAGTTTAAATGTCTGCTTTCGCTCCAAAATGTTTTCATTTAAATTTAGTTTGCGTTTGTATTTTTGTTGTTTTTGCCATCTCCTGTGTAATCTCTCCAAAGTACACAAAGGCTGCATTGAGTCACTGGATGGGGGCTGAGTCCTCATTTGGCTCCTAAGAAGCATAAGTTTCCTTCTTAAAGTATTCAAATTTTGTTTTTTGCTTTTTATCAGACATCAGGTCACCTTCCTGCTGTCCCACAATGCCTCTTGCCAGTGGTCGGTCATGATGTGAAATATGTGGAGGATGCAAATGATTAAGCAAAGAAAGAAGAACCAAGTGCGTATAAAATTCTTTGAAGGAATGCATAGTGCCCATGCACAGCTTTACATGCTGAAGTTTCAAATATAGATCTTTACAAATCACACTGACAGCAGCATAGACTTAAAGCATCTAACTGCCCATTTGCCACAATTTGAATACAAAAAAAGCTTGTTTCAATCAATACAACTTCTAATATGGCCTTTTTTCATCAACCTATCTTATTTTAAACAGTCTTTAAAAATATCCCAATTATTTCTCCTTTTCTCCATCAGCAAAACAAATCCAGGTAAATCTACAGTGACCACCTCATCAGGCCTGTCTGTTTCTGAGGATGATTGACAGACCTGGGCAAAATAAACACCAACTGCGAGCGTTATTTCCAGACTGATATGCTCCTCACTCCTTCACCCTCGCACACTCCTGACACCCAGAGCTCCATTTTTAGTCTTTCCATGCCGGTCTGGCTGCCGGCCTGCAGTCGGCCCCTCGCTGCTCTCCGACCCGCAGTGAAACTCAATCGATTCCAGCTCTTAACCAACGCAGGATGCTTTTGGAGTATTGGGATTCTGGGAAGGAGGATTAGAACAACCTCTCAAGTTATACAACCCTGGCAAACAGGCATTGTTCCCCCATGTGAACGTCCAACAGAAATTTTACCCATTTAAATCTCACAGTGTTTAGACTCACCTACAGGTTTAAGAAAATCATCTTGAGATGTTTCTAACTCCTCTGACCCCAGTTTCCCCTTTCAACGTGGCTGTAGCACTTTCCACTGCAGGGCTCCCAAAGGACACTCAAGCGAGGGCGAGTGTGACCGTCGCTTTCTCATTTCTTTTTTGCAAAGGTGAAGCGCCCAAATTGCTAAAGAACCACAGGAACCAAGCTCCGTAACAATCCTGTGCAAAAAAATGTTTACGTCAGTCCTCATTTCTTTATATTTGCTTCCAAGCAGACAGATTTTCTTGTGATCTTTTAAAGTTGTCTTGATCAATAGGTCTTCAGGCTTTCTGAAGGTCTTTCAAGGCGTTTCTTTGAACTCTTCGCTGCTTTTCCCTCACTTTCAGCACCACTTCTGTAAATGACCATGACAGCATATACTGCAGAGTGTGCCTGAAAAATGAGGAAAGTGTGGTAAATTGGAGGACAAAAGAAGTGTTATAACAAAAAATAAAACTGCCTCCAGCAGATGAACTGCATCTGAAAGTCACATCTCTAAAAATCCTGCAAAGACCTGACACAGGACCTGTGAGATGCATCATCCTTCAGTTGACCGTCTTGTTTTCACCTAAATGCTGTTTGGGAATCACCTTCTTCTTGGAAAAATACTATTTTATGTGTTAAACGGTGTCATCTTGGGTAGTTTTCACAGATTCAACTAAAGAAATGTGAACCAAATGTGTCTTTATGACAGGCTGCTGCTATAAATTCCAAACTTTGAATGTATCTCATTTTATGCATGTTCTGCATTTGCATTTTGCCTTCTTTGATAAATAAGTAATGACACGACGTGATTTTCAGCATGTTGTTCATCTGTGGGTTTGACTACTTACATCAAGACCAGATGAAGATGAGCTTTGATTCTAAAACACACTTAAAGAGCATCATGTTTTACTTTTTACAGTGATATCCCAGGAGCAGATGGACTTGAACTTTACAGGTATTAGATTATATGATACTGTTCCTTTTCTTATGGGTTTAAAAGAACCCGGATCGTCCTGAATCTCAGCAGTTATGAAACAACTAAAACATCCTCTGGTTTAACCTCTTTAGTAAACGCTGACGTCTTGAGGAAACAGCAGCAGCGTCATTCGTTCTACCTGCTGTAAAGGACATCATCTCCTTTCCCAAACAGCGAGGGATGAGGAACCCAGATGGACTGAAGAGGTGAATCGGGGCCCAGTCACCAAACAGCCGCTACATAAAACTGCACGAGGAGGAAACTGAGACCTCTTTGTGCTAGCCGTCTTCTCGTTACAGCTAATAACTGTTTCAAACTGCGGCTGTGGAAAGAAGCGAGCGCCGAGCAGACAATACCGTGTATAACTGCTTCTGGACTTGGAAAGGGAGAAAACGACAACTCCAGTCGATGTTAACTTTCGCTCGCTTCTTTGTGTTGGCTAATTCTGCTCACGTTGCAGATTGCGATGTTAACAAAGGGACTAATAACAAGATTTAAGCCTCAACAATTTGCTTTTATACTGCTTGTCAAAAGCTGTGCTCTGGTCCAGATGTACAGCTTTATGTGCGAGGTGTCTCTTATTACACTCATAACAACCTCAAACAGGCCGAGACTCTGGGATACCGATGTCATGGCAGGCTTTGGCGAGGCTCCTCCATTGTTCCGAGAGATGTTTATAGCTTTGTACCTGATATATGATAACCAATAAGTCAGAGGTAGTAATTACAAAACCCACACTCCAATGAATTGCCTGATGAATGCGAGAAATAAAAGCCGGGGGGGTTATTTGTGGAGGCTACTTATTACAGAGAAACACAGAAACCTGACAAAGGCAGGAGCAGAGCGAGCAGAGGGAGGAATAAATAACATATATCCATTCCCTCGACCCCACTGTAAAGTAAATAACACTGACCTTCTCAAAACAAATCACATGCAGGGCTGAAAATAGCTGAAATGCTCAGTTGCACAAATTGCTCCGCTCCTTCCACCATTCTCTTTTCAGGTCATGAAGAAATAACACAATTAGTTTAAATGAAAACATACCCAAAAATACACAATGGTATCCTATTGTGGAGCCTGGGACACGCAGGAGTGCTGCGGTCAGACCTTGTGGCTCCTGAACTAATAGGAGGCACAATGCCATTTTTAAAATATATATACATAAATGTCGCCAAACAGCAAGCCCACCTTCACGTTACGTGGTTGTTAACTTGCAAATTGACCATGTAAGTACAGTTTGTGTTGCTGGCATTTGACATTAGGAAGCGTGTTAGAGCTCAACTTAGCCTAACAGGTTTTTGTAAAAAAAAAAATTAAGAAAAATTTAATGAGATTTAGTTGATACTTCAGCTCTTTTTAAGTAGGATTCTTTGGAAAGATTACAAACAATTAATATTTTACCTGCATGATTCCTCTGTGATACGGTCAGCGATTGACGGAGTGACTTTGAATTTCATCTGTTAGGATCTGGAGCTTTCTATGACAAAAACATTTTTCTTCTTCTTTTCTTCTTGACCCTTTTGTACCTGTTGCATTTGTGACACTGTGACACTGCAGCAAGGTAGACTGAACCCCTGGATGAGGAACTCCTGCTTTAGTATCGCAAAAAGTTAAAATGTTCAGCAAAATCTCGAAACCTTCTCATAAATTACACAAAAGATTCAACAGTATGTTAGAGCTCAAATGTGAATCCACCAGCACTCACACCTTAAGGAGCTCTGTGACTTGGATACTAATGCATCCTGAGATGTGTTGCTTACCTTGGAGAAAGATACCTCTGATAATAATCTGAGGCTGTCTGAGGTCACACTTAGGTTTTGCCAGCTGGCCCTCTCCAATGACCCCCCTCTCTTTGAAGTGCTAACTTAAAAAACGTTAAAGCTGAGAGGCTGCTGAGCCTTAATGGATCCTCAGTCAAAGCATCTTTGTTTGATTCGCCAAGCGCTTTAGTGCAGATGCACAACAAGAGATCGTCTCAGAGTGCCCCCACCCCCACTCAATTAGGCTTAATTTAAACTTGGAAGCTGATGAAGCACTGTGCATTTAGCTTGTTAAGAGAAAAGGAGAACAAGTGCTACGTTTGAGACTGAACTTTTTTTATAGTTTACACTTTCAGTAAACATTTGGTTCTATAGTTCAGCTCGAAATGTTAGGTTAAAAAGGCCATTTTCAGAGCAAGCAGGTGCACAATTACCTTCAGCAGGCAGAATTTTACCACAATGGCTAATAGAGACAGCATGTAGTTGACAAGTAATTCAGTCCTGCAGGGCGAGAGGCCAAAATCCTTGAGTTCCAGCCCTGTTTGAGAAAAGATCAAATGCTCTTAGCGACAGCTGGGAAGCTACAGGCGCTTCCCTTTCAGCCACTAGATGGAAACGATAGTCTGCTTTGCACGGTTGCTCTTTCAGCTCATTTTGTTGCAAGTTATGCCAGGTTCTGAGTACCGTTGTGTCCTCTCATCAACTCATCTTGCTCATGAGTTTCAATCTGTTCTCAGACTGAGCGGTCTTCATCATCTCTTCCACCTCCTGGCAAATAGAGGCGGTGAGGTTTCTACCAGCTGTAGGGAGGACTCTGTTTTTAGCTGAACTGACCTGAGCTCGGTTCACGTGGTGCTTCTTAAAAACATTTGCAGAAATGGTGGTGGAGTAATTTGGACTCAACAGTCGGGTGCCGTCGGGGCTATCGTTTTACCAGAAGATTCCACCACAGAAGATAAAAAAATGACTCTGACTCAGAGCAGAGTTTCTCCACACTTCATGATACAAATGGGGATCGTTGGTGACTTAATTTTTTGTTTGTTTTATTCATAATTACCTAATGAAGGGTAATAGGCATTTCTACAACATTTAGTGGATGTTATTTCATAGATTTACCAGTTTTGATGTTGTGTTTACAGTTCCTGAGCCTGCCACCCACCTGTAGCATAGAAAACATCACTTTACTCCCACTTTGTGTAAGTTTTCTCCTTTCGATCACTTTTCTTATGAAAGCAGCATGGTGTTTAGCACTTTTCTGAAGTGATAGCTGTTGTTATTGCACAATCCTAACATATATTTCAGTTTGGATACTCACTGATATGAGTACTGATACCAAGTACTTACTGAGTCGGAACTTAAACATTAGGCAATGGCTACAGCCTCTCAAACTGTATCAAATCAAATATACAGCATGATATAGCCTATATATCGTTGAAACATTTTCAAATAAATAAATAAGACTTTCCTTTAACTTGTATAATTTTTTTAAACATGGAATTGGCAAATTTTTCACTTGAAATGTAAACAATAACATATTCAATAGAGTATTGATTCACTTGGTATCTGAGCATTTGTGCTGGATACCAAAAGAAAGTATCAAAAAAAAGATTTTGAGAGGGACCCACGCTACATTTCAGCCCAGAGCCCCTCTTCTTATTCACTGTGGCCCTGTAAATCCTCAAAGAGCTTCTCTCACATAGGCTACTCATTTAAATAAATCTCTAATGTTAATGTGTCATTTTAACATCTGAATAATAAACCCGATGATAAACTGAGCCCAGGTTCTGATCTGAAACATCAGAGGTATTTGGCCATCCTGTTGCATCTGTCTGATAATTTTCCTTGTGTGGTGTTGGGGTTGAAACGTGAGCGTCAGGACCTCCTCCTCCTCCTCCTCCTCCTCCTCCTCCTCCTCCTCTGTCTCTGCCGGGGTGAAGTCTCTCTGAGCGGCTCACAAACTTCAGTCTGGACTCCGGAGCCTCTCCAACCCGACCCGAACAGCCGCCTCTCCGCCTGCTTCCTGCCCGCCGGTAGCTCCACTCTCACCGCGGAGGTTTCCGTCTTTTTACTCGGTTTTATTTTTATTTTTTTTACGTTTCCCCACCGTCACGTTTTAGGGACGGAGCTGCGTTTCGACACGCTGTTTGGATTAATGATTTTTTTCAGTTGAGTCTTTTTCTTTTAATGTACAATTGAAACACTTAAGCTGCTTGATTCGTGCAGCTGTTTGTGTGGCGCTCTTTTGAGGACCTTGGTTCGTCTCGACCTCGGTGTCGGTGTGGAGAAATAGGGCGACCCTTTTGCTCTTTGTTTTATTTATTTATTTTACTTTTCCATGACCGCTTTTCAAAGACAGAGGGTTACTTTTGGGGTAAAATGATGAGGATGGACGGGTTTCCTCTGCATGTGGTGGTGTTTGTGTTGTGTCTCCTGGTGGCTTGTGGCTCCAGCTTTGAGATCGGCTCCTACGACCTGGACCGAGGCAGACCCGCCAAGTGTGAGCCCATCACCATCCCCATGTGCCAGGGCATCGGCTACAACCTCACCCGGATGCCCAACTTCATGGACCACGATGACCAGCAGGAGGCTACCATCAAGCTGCTGGAGTTTGCTCCCCTGGTTTCATACGGCTGCGACGTACACCTCCGCTTCTTTCTCTGCTCCCTCTATGCCCCCATGTGCACAGACAAGGTGTCCACCTCCATCCCAGCCTGCAGACCCATGTGCGAGCAGGCCAGGGAGAGGTGTGCCCCCATCATGGAGACCTTTGGCTATACTTGGCCCGACTCACTGAACTGCTCCAAGCTGCCCACCAGGAATGACCCCAACGCGCTTTGCATGGAGGCGCCTGAGAACGAAACCAAGGTGGAGGGGAAGAAAGGTGAGGGCATGCTTCCGGTGCCCCCTCGACCCCGGCAGCCGGGCACCCCCGGTAGCCGCTCGCCGGGCACCCTGGGCACCTGCGAGAACTCAGACAAGTTCCAGTATGTGGAAAAGAGCCAGTCCTGTGCCCCGCGCTGCTCCCCTGCCGTGGACGTCTACTGGTCCAGGCAGGACAAGGACTTCGCCTTCATTTGGGTGACAGTGTGGTCTATCCTGTGCTTCGTCTCCACAGCATTCACGGTCCTGACCTTTCTCCTGGAGCCTCACCGCTTCCAGTACCCGGAGCGGCCCATCATCTTCCTCTCCATGTGCTACAACGTCTACTCCGTGGCCTTCATCATCCGCTCGGTGGCCGGGTCAGAGAACATCGCCTGCGACCGTGAGCATGGCGAGCTGTACATAATCCAGGAGGGACTGGAGTCCACTGGGTGCACCATAGTCTTCCTCATCCTCTACTACTTTGGCATGGCTTCCTCTATCTGGTGGGTCATCCTGACCCTCACCTGGTTTTTAGCTGCAGGGAAAAAGTGGGGTCACGAGGCAATTGAAGCCCACAGCAACTACTTCCACATGGCTGCGTGGGGCATCCCTGCCCTGAAGACTATCATCATCCTCACGATGAGGAAGGTGGCAGGAGATGAGCTGACAGGACTGTGTTACGTGGGCAGCATGGACTCGGGTGCTCTGACAGGATTCGTCCTCATCCCTTTGTCCTGCTACCTGATCATCGGCACGTCCTTCATCCTCACGGGTTTCGTGGCCCTCTTCCACATCCGCAAAGTGATGAAGACGGAGGGCACCAACACGGAGAAGCTGGAGAAGCTCATGGTGAAGATCGGCATTTACTCCATCCTCTACACAGTGCCGGCCACCTGCGTCATCGTCTGCTACTTCTACGAGAGGCTCAACATGGACTACTGGAAGCTGAGGGGGCTGCAGATGAAGTGCGGCGTATTCGGAGGCGCCGCCGGCGACTGCTCGCTGCAGACGTCCGTGCCCACGGTGGCCGTGTTCATGCTGAAGATCTTCATGTCGCTGGTGGTGGGCATCACCAGCGGGGTGTGGGTGTGGAGCTCCAAGACGCTGCAGACCTGGCAGGGCCTGTGCAGCAGGAAGCTGGCGGACAGGACTAGTGGGAGGAAGCCGTGCAGCGGCGTCAGCTGCAGCAGCATGCACTGCCACTACAAGTCTCCTGCTGTGGTTCTGCACATGGCCAAGACTGACCTGCACTCAGACAGCCCCACACATGTCTGAGACAGCACACACACACACACACACATACACACACCTGTGCCCTGTGTTAAGGAGCTGCTAAAAGACTTCATAGGAACTTGAGTGAATTGAACTTCACTGGTGCTGCCAAAAGGCACACAGGTACCGCTGTCACCACCAGAAACTTTACATAAACAGTATTCAGTGCATAAAGGGAAAAGCTCAGTTATTTAGTATTTGTTCATCTTGTTCCAATATATATATAATTATTCTGTTAGTTATGGGAGGATATTGAGTGTTTTTTTTTTCTTCTTCCTAAGAGTGGCACAATTAACTGTATAAATCTGTATAGACGCTTTATTTATTGTAAATATATTTAATTTAAAATCCTTGGCTGAAACCAGGTTTGTCGTTTAAATACATTCATCACAAGTCAAGGGAAGCTAAGTGCCTTTTTTTTAAGGAATTTGGCCTTTTTTTTGGAGGATAATAAATTTGTTGAATTTGTATTGAAACGTCTGATTATTTAACAACTCGATCATCTTTTTCCTCGCCTCCCCGCCCTCCCTCTCACATAGATTACCACAGTTTTGACAGCAGGACTCTGTCAGAGCCTCGTGTTGTGTTCCAAGTGCATCCCTCGGGCGTCCTGCTCAATAATCCTCAAAGAGAATCGCTGATGAATGGAGTGACAATACGTGGCGGGCATTAATGTTTTGCGTCATCAGCTTGAAAGTGCAGCGGTTATTTTTTGAGGAGGAATATATTTAATTAATGGCTGTTTTAATCCTTGCTCAGAGTCAGTGCTGTCGGCCTCTCGCTGCTCCATTTGATCCCCCGTTCAAAAACACTCGGCACTTTGATCTGGGAGCGCAAATCTGAAGTGGATTTCAGTCTTATTGCATGGTTTCACTGACAGATTTCTCCAAACCGGAGCTGCCTATTGAGTAGATGGACTATTAAATTAACATTGTGGTGGTTTGTGGCTCCAGAAGTATCTGATACAAAATAATGGAATTCCTCTATATGAGGCTAAAACAATATTCTTTTATGCCTAGCCTGAGACTGGCTGACTCAGAGGAGAGGAATGTAAAGCATAATTTTCATAAAGTTGGTTGCTGCCACTGACTTTTCTGTAATAAAGTATTTTATATTGCACAAGAGACACCGTGTCCTCTTAAGGTTCGTAAAAGAAAAAAGAGAAAATGAATAGTTTTCACGTTACGAGACTTCAGTAACTTAGTGCCAACGCAAACTGCCTCCTTGCACCTCCAGTTGTTTCACCGCAGAGCTGATTCAGACAGCAGCGATTGTTTATTCTGTCTGCTTGACGGCGTGCTGCGTCACCGCCCCCAGCAGCCCGATTGGCCTGTGGGAGTCAAAGTTTGGAAAATGTGCAATGACCAGGAGCTTGTTTTTTGTTTTTTTATTCTACAAGTGGAGCGTCAGCAGGGGTGAAGCAGGCGTGCGCTCGCTGACAAGTGCAGAGGTTAAAAGTTGTTTTCGTTTTTCCACCGCTGGCAGCTTGGGAGTAAAATATGCTGGAGCTTGTTGAGTGCATTACATTTATTCACAGCACACGCCGGTATGACTCAAACATGCTTTCAGCAGCGTACAAAAGTTACTCACATTTTTTTTATTTTTTTACTTACATAAACTGACAATCCTAATTTTCTGTTGTGAGAATAAAGAGTTCAGATCTTTTTAAGTGGAGCTCTGTAGCAGAGTTAAGAACTATCTGATAGTGGATTTATATAATTTTAAATGTGACCGGACTGACGAGCTAACATCTAGTTCGAGTAGGGTCAAAACCAAAACTAATTTCTTCTGATTTAAAACAACTCAAATCACCTAAATTTTGCATCCAGTTTTGCATTTTGCAGTTATTCACACAGATTTCTGAGGTTCAAGTTCTGGGCCACTACCAGGAATATCTTATTAGTTCTGCCAGAATAACCACTTACTGCCAAGCTGATGCTAATGGTGCTGTTGATGTTGTTTCATAACCAAAGTATTCCTTCTAGGTCTTACACGGGCTAGCCGCTGGCTCATCAATCCCATCTGAATTCAATTCTGAAAACATCTAGAGAAGATAAGATATTAATCATTTATAACCACTCCGCAGAATCCCCCTCTTTACAAGATTTGAAATATCTCTTTTAAAGTGCTACAGAACAGCTGATCGTTTAATTTAAATGCTCGGATTGTGTCCAACAGTTGCTGTTAACAACTCCTGAGCATGTGAAATATGAGCCTGGCTGCACAAAGCCAAAAAGCTTCTCCTGTTTAATCTTCAGTGATGTGTTGAAATTCAAAAGTTTGTTTTACTTTCTACAGCTTTATCTGTAAGGTTACCAAAAGTAAAAAAAAAAAAAATAACCCTAGCACAAGCTGAAGAAGAGTTCATTGATTTACTTAGATTAAGCAGCTAAAGGTCGCTACTTCCTAACACCAGGACTCCTCGTGTCTGTGTAGAAAATTAACTATGTTTCCAATCAGAGCAGGGTTAGATCTGAAATGGACCAGTTAACTCAAATTACTTTCATTCAGCAGAAAAAGATATGGGTAACTACCCCCACCCCCTTTGTGTTTTTGTTACTTAATCTTTGTAGATGCCGTCCTGGACTCTTGACACTCTGTGGATCACATTTAACTATTTGAAGTAAAAGAAGGAAAGAAAAAAAAACGTCTGTTTTTATTGGAGCCCCCACTGGCTGGTGGTGTTTCAGCCACATGTTCCAGTTCGTGGGCGCCTGAATGGGGGTAGGTGGGGGCGTGCTTCCTCCCTAGTTTACAGTCCACTGACGTGACCCAGAGAGGCCCGAACACTTGCTGTGTGAGACAAACCAGCTCGTCCCACCTGTGCTGAGCTGATTAGATAGCAGGAAGTTGGGCTCACTGAAGGGGAGGGGGGTTCAGAGGGTAAGTTTGTCTTCTCCAGCAGGGTTTTCGTCACAATTGACTTCTTATAGCAGCAACTGTTCCCTAGAAATCCGGGTCACTGGGAGCTTTTTCTAGCTTCTTTCATTCACAGAGGAAAGGAATCACACAACAGTGAGCTTCAGATCGACGCAAAAAAGGAATCCAAAAACAGAGTTTGTTTGAGTTGTGGTTCTTTTGGCGCCAGAAATGTGGCTGCCAGGAACACCTCTCTCACACACACACACACACACACACACACACACACACACACACACACACACACACACACACACACACA
>JAVKLF010000063.1:12710930-12723858 GCA_034783495.1 Millerichthys robustus | reverse complement strand
TTACTCACTTCACTCAGCTCTAGATTACATAATAATAATAATAATAATAATAATAATAATAATAATAATAATAATAAATAAGAAGTAAATTCAGGCTTTTGTGATTTTTAACCTTCAAGTTAAAAATGCAAAAAATATGCTTTTACTTCTGTGTTTTTCTGTTAGCAAAATATCTCACGAACCACTTGATTTTATTGAAACTCTTAAAAAGTAATCATCAGATGTACATCTACAACTGATCAGCTTTAAGTGTCAACACAATTCAAGACGGCTGCATCACTTTATCAACATTAGTAAACACACGTCAGCTAAATTTATTCTAAGGTATGAATATAAAACTGATGATCTGATATTCGATCCCTCAAAGACTTCTAGGCTTAAAAGTTTTTAAATTCTATTTTGTTGACTAATGTTCTGAGGTGCTTTTGTCCTCTCTCATGTAATGTGCTGCTGTTTTGCTGACTCATATTTTGTTCTTTCATGTGATGTCAGGTCCTGATGTGTGGTTTTTGCTTCCTTCTGCTTTTCCTGGGGAATTTCTTCACTACGCTGGCTGTTGTGCGTCAGAAGCTTAAAAGCAGGAATCAGAAACCGAAGAACTCGTGATGCATGAAAAAATAACCACACCTACTGCCAGAACTCATGAAAGAGTTTAAAGTTTCTTTTAGGCATGATAAGAATAAGTAATGTTAAAATATTAACCAATTTGTGGATAACTACTTTAGTTATTGAATAATTTGTTAAAAATCGTAAAAGAGACAAAGTAAGAACAATAAAGAAAATAACCATACGGACATGTGTTTTAATCTGCTTTAATGTATTGTGCTTGTTCTTCTTGTTTTAATATGTCTTGACTGTGTGTTTAAATGTTTCTAAAAGATTATTTAGAAAAAATATTGTTATCACATCTTTTACACGTGTATTCATATAATAGATAGACTAATAATAAGGATTTACAAAAGACTAAATTCTAAGAACATCTGAAAAGGCTCATGCATTACATGAAATTTAAGGTAGCCTAACAGAATTTGTTTGTTTTTTTTTGTTCTATTACCAAAATAAAAAATAAAATAAAAAGCTCATTTCCACACTTGTCAGTTTTGGTTTAGCTACTATAGGCATCTTTTTTAGAATAACTGAATTTCAGTTTTAGCTTGTAAATTTAATTTAAGTAGGACGTACATTTGATAAAATATGTGTAAAGTGATCATTTAATGGAGTTTCAAGGAAAATGAATAATATTTTGCCTGTAAACCTCAAATAAAAACATTAAATTAAACATTTTACACCATACATGCTCTAAAATACAACATTTATGGTCTCAGATTGCAGCTTTTCCAAATTATACATCAGTGGTCTATCACTGTGAAGGGTATGGCAATAGGAAAAGTGGTTACGAATTAAGACAAAGTGGAAGTTATCTGTTTTTTGAAGTTTATGATATACTGTAACCCTGTGCTTTATGCTATTTACATGGAATCCAGTGGTTATTTGCAAGTGCAAAGAGTAACAGCTCCTTTAGCACTTCCAGTGCAGCCTGGGGTCACTTTGTGATGTTTCTGCCAAAATAATGTAAATAACAAGTTCAAAGTGCTAATTTGAAATAGAAATATCTGAAATGTTTGTGTTTCTCTACACTCATTTTTACTAAAATGAGTGTAGAGAAACACAAACACTTATTTTTACTAAAATGAGTAGCCACAGGTAAAGTCAAGGCCACATTTGTCCTGATGGAGTTTTGGTTTAGTTGAAATAGACTAGAATAATACAAAATGACCTTAGCCGACACAAAAAGAAAATAATTCCGGTAATTTTACAGATATAGAGCTGTAATTTGGTGTGGTAGTAGCTGAGAGTTATTCACAACACATACTCTGAATGTTGTATTTTTTCCCTGTGACTCACTGGTAAAAGTGGAATCATGACTGTGACAGTTCATATACAGGGTTGTAGGTTTATCACTCCCATGTCCTTGGCTCTGTGAATAAAAACACTGATTAACTTGAGGAGGACGAGCTTGTGATGAGTCGTCTCTTCAACCTGCTGCCTTTGGCCATTGCATAACCGTGACCCTTTGCCTGCTGCACCTTGACAGCTACTTAATAAACGCGGGTGGGTTGGCGAAACTGTCGACCAGTCTAAAAAAATAAAACGATGCCCTAGTTGAATAAACTACACGGGGAATATCTAGAATACCCCCCTATCGACGTTTACGTGGGGTTTATTAAAAAGTGAAAACGTGACTGTGCGAAAATAAGTGCAGTTCAGTGGTCCTTCCCCCCCTCTGACGTCACGCAGTTGGTTTGACCCTTCATGGCGTAAAGTTTCCTTCCGCGTTACACTCAGTCTGGGAGTCTGACACTAAAGAGGAGTGGAGAAGGTAAGATTACTTCTCAACTCACATTTTTAACAGTTTTCCGTGACGTGCTCCAGATATTACACAGCATCAGGGATAACGCCGACTCTTGTACTTACCCAGGACAGGTAACCTTTAGCTTGTTTAAATTAGCTTTTTAGACAAGTGTGTTAGTTACGCAAACCCGCTGGGTTTACTGAAAGTCATCTTCTGTCAGCCTCAAGAGATGCCATGACTGGTCATTTACAGGATAATTTATTAAACCTTGTGTGTGTCAGCATGTAGTTTGTCTGAGCGTGTTGTGTTGTAACACGTCCCAGGACATAGTCATGGCCCGCTGTCTCTCATTCTCTGCCGCCGGTTCCTTCATGTTTTGACTTCCAGTAAATAAACTGTATCTATTGGTTAAATAATTATTGGTCTTTTTTAATAATATAAAGTAATTGTTTTCTCATAGTTACTTTTTTTTTACCTATTTGATTGGAGCCTGTCACGTGGTGTTGAAATTACAGCGTGTTAGTCAGCAGTATTTCTTTGACTGAAATGTGCTGAATCACAGTTAAGCAATTTTTGTTTCTGTACTGTGACTCAGATTCTGGACGTAATTTCTGTTTAAAGCAGATTGAACTATAATATGCCACGTTCCTCCTCCACTGACTAATATCTGAGCTGCATCTGATTTATATAGAGGACCATATTTAATATAAAAACAATTCTAAAAGTAACTTGATCTGTCTTTGAATGAGGTGTGTAATAAAAACGATAAAGGAAAAGTAAAACATTTGACTTAATATGAACTGATTGACTGTCTCTGTTCAGCTGTGTGTTTTTGTGTTGCCATGACACGCTGAACTTCAGAGACCGGTTCTGTTGTGATAATTGATCCTGCAGGGAGATGAACAAACATTAGAGCATGTAGCAGATTATACTAATTTTGATGAATCCATAATGTTAATTGCCATCATCAGTTTTTGGTTGGACAACACTGCAAAATAATAGTTCGTTTTAAGGGTCTACAACAGATTTATAGGGATCAATGGAGCCATTTTCTCACTTAAATACCTAGTATTCCTTGAAGGAATGCATATCATCTGCTGAATGTTGTTTTAGTCTGAGAATACCTCATGTCGAGAAATGGAGTTGAAACCATTTGTGTGCGATGTCATGTAGTGTTTTAGTGTTCAGTCTGCTGCCTCAGTAAGGCAAAAGTACAGAAGTTTTAGGTCAACAAATTGATTAAAAAATGATCATGTTGTTTCACAAGTTTGCTCTAAAAATACAGTAACGGTGACAAAACACTTTTACAGTCTTATGTTCTTTATTTAAAATGATAATTATGATTCCACTTATCAGACTTACTATAGGCTGTTACTGATTTATAATTTAGACCAATAAATAAATGGGACAAGATAAAATATTTAAGTGCAATTTAAGTGCTGTAGACTTTAATGTATTAACCTGTTTTTGATTCATAAATCTTCAGACACTATGCAGATTTTCCAAATCTTTCTTTAGGTTTTGCCCTTTAACTCAACTTAAAACAATACACAAAGTCTGGTTGCTTCGTCACCTTCCTACAATAATTACAATAATGATGCCCCCCTCTAAATCCTCTTGTCATGATGCCAATCTTCCAATCTCCAGTGGTAAAACTGCCGACACCCTCAGTTCATCAAATCATTTGATTGTACCCCTTTTAAGATAGTGGCCTACGTCAAGAGTGATTGATTTATTATGTCTAAAGTCCAAATAAAATGTAACCTCCCATATCATGTATGTTAAATTTCTGGTTAAGTTCTTTTGAGTTCCCTGAACAACTTGAAAAAAAAAAAAGTTAGATGATTGTTTTCGGAAGGCGTCGGTTATAAATAAATTAGGAGTGGCTTAAAACCTTTTTCACAGTACTCTAATGTGATTATTCAGTTTTAAATATAAATGTCAGCCTGATTAAAAAGTTTTCTGTATTACAGGCTTTGGTTGGTGCATTAAAATAATGAATATGCTTTTTGTCAGCTGACATGTGAAACAAAGTTTGTCTTTGATTTTTGAACAATGAATGAAATATGAATTAACTATTCCCTAATGACAGTTTTATATCACGCTCACTTTTTATTACATTACTTCATATAACCGTGGCTTCTGTTCCTACTAAAGTTTGCACCCAGGATCTCCTGAAGTGGTTTGTTTGTCATGGGCCACGTGCGTGCGAGTCAGCACTTCTGTCAAGTGAAGCGTTTAGAGTTGCTGGGTCAAATTCTCAAATTGTAACTGGGCCAAATTGTGGGATTATGCACTCATTGTCTTCCCGTCTTCGAGCCGAACTGAAACTTGAGAGTTCAGGTCCAAATGTTATCAGTGTGAAAAATAGTTATTCTGTCCAAAGCAGCAAATTACAATGTTATATTATGCTGAGCCATATGTGAAGCATATTGTTTAATAATGGTTACCACACAAAAACTTTCATTGTGTCAATTGAAGACATATGATACGTTTGTGTTCTGTGCTGCAGCTTTAACAAGTTTTATGTTAGTTTTTAGTCTGGTTTCATATTAAAAATATAGAAAAAAGGTTTGTTTCCTATCACCATCTTCATAAGTTACCTTTTTGATGTTTTTTTTAAATTGACTATTTCTTTATCAACTAAATGTGAAATATTTTATAATTTTTCCTCCATTCCAGCATAGTGCGTCAACGCAGCAGCCATGGACCCTGAGACCACCGCTCACGCAGACGGAACAGGAGATGAAGAGGAGCCTCTTTTCAGCAACCTGGACCTCTTCCTCTTCTCCCTCATCGTCGGCCTTGTTGTTTATTGGTTCATGTCCCGCAGGAAGCCGGAGCCCATTCCTGAGTTTAAGAAGCTTGACACGCCGTAAGTTTTTTTTATTTTATTTTTTTTTATCTCTCCTCTGGGTTTACAGAAAGCGGTGTACATCTTCCTCAAACACAAGAGTCGAACTAAGAACGACTCAACACTTTTTTTAGAAAAAGAAAAAAAAGTTCTATGGTTTAGATTTTAGTTATGTAACATGCACATGTGACCTTTCACTGAGCAAATTCCTTTGAGTCTGACTCGTTTTTCCAACAGCTCTTTGTAGAACTACATGTTTTAGTCTTTTTAATTTGTGTGTTTAAAAGGAACCACGTGCTTTGTATGAAACAACAATCTTTATGAAAAATATTAAAAACCTGCTGCAGGCTGTTTTGTACCTAAATACAAGTAAAACCACGATAAAGCACAAGACAAACTATTTTACCACACACTAAAGCTTAATGCATACCTTTACAACAACATTTATGGATATCTCACTTCAGAATTTCATTTAATTTAAAGTGTAAAAAAGCAAATTGATATTTAGTTTAGTGAATGTGTGATGGTGAAAAAGCAGTGTTCTCCACCTTAACCGATTAACAGAAATAAAATTCAAGCTGTTAAAAAGTGTATTTTGTTCTTTTTTGGCCTTAAACCAAAATAGCAGATTGATTAATTTATTTTAGCATTTTATCAACTTGGAGTATCTCAATCTGTTCTGAACAATTTGTACAAATGTGAACAATTATAGAATCAAAGTGTATCCATACTTTAGTATCAAACTTCAACATTTTATATGAAGTGAGTATATTACAGAGATGATTCTTTTTGGACATTAGTTATCTACATTTATACGGTATTTATTGAGATAAATTTTTTTTTCCTTTGTGAGGAATGTTTTTCTTCTACAATGCATTAACAAAACATATTGCCGGTAGTCCTTTATGTCTCAGAAAGAGGAAATAAATGGTGCTATAAAAAGCCAAATATTTGCGTTTTGGACAACATGGATAAATAAAGCAAGAGACATTGCCTAATATCGATTTATAGCTGCTTTGTAATACATCTATAAATCGAATTGTAGATGTAATGCAGATCAGTCCAAGACTGTGAGTCTAAGGTCAACCCATGTTTCACTGCAGTCCAAACAAAATCGCGTGTGATGACAGGATTAGTACAGGTTGTCACTATAAGACCTATAAAGCATGTGTGTGAGAGTGCACAGATTATTGCGCAGGTAAATGTTTCACCAACAGTGACCTTTGTTTTCTCTCTGCCTCTTCCTTTACTCAGTCTGTTCTTTTTTCACAAAACCTTTTTTTTTTTCTTTACTCTGGTTGATATTTTCCCTTCCATTTAATCCTGCAGGCCTTCCCCTTTTCCTCCCCTGCTCCCTCCCCACAGTATTTAGTGGAAGAGTAACAGAGGCTTGGCTGAATGACAGTGAACTGTTCTCACACTGGCCACAATTTTAAGTCCCTCCCCTACTTCTACATAACTTCCTTTGATTCCTAGGAAAGGGAAAAAAAATGGCCAGAGCAGCTGTAGTTGTGGAGTGGCTTTGTGAGTGGACACAGACTGAAAGAAGATCTGGATCATTTTGTGTAACAAAAATGTGCTCAGTGTTTTGGCCCATAAAAAAGTTTGGTTCTAGAATAATACACATGCAGTATATGTAGAAATCTACTGCTTGTCTTACTTTGGGTAAGATTAGGGCAACTTGGTAGGTGAATGTTATTAAGGTTTTGCATTATATTGCGAGATCTCATGCTCGAAGTATGTGTTGTGAACGACTCTCAGCTACTATCACATTAAATTTTAGCTTAATATCTGTAAAACGGACTCAGTTATTGCCCTTTTTGTGTTTGCTGATATTTAGTTGCTGTAGTGGCCATCTTGAATTAGTCTGTTTCCAAAAGTAACTTGGTTGTAAATTACTTCCTGAGTGTTTTGCTATTGTTACCATTCAGTCGTTTGTAAAATATTTTATGCACAGGCAGAGGTGGCAGAAAATGAAAAGAATGAATAAAATACAAAATATTACAGGAGTGTAACCGCTGTTAACATAAATTTGTTCGATTTTCTTATTTATAAATCTAATTTAATGATATTGTTTGAGCCTTGCTTTGAGACAGTTGTGTGACAGAATAATTTCTTTATATTTCATGAAAGATGTTTTGGTGTTTCTTGGGCTTAAAGAGTCCAGTCAGCATTTTCTAAAGCATCTTGGTCATTTCATTGTTTGGAAGCTTTTCTAACTTAAAGACTGGACTCTGTCAGTGGAGGGACGGAACACAGGAAGGGAGCGCTGAAGTGCCCCCACCACCACCCCACCCCACCCCAAAAGAAGCAGTGATTACCTAACTGTTATGGGGGGTGGGGGGTACTCTTTTGAAAGTTCTCTGGGGAGCGAGCCAAGTTCCTTTGGCGAACACAAAGGTGGAAAGTAGAGGCAAAAGACAAGCAGCTCATTCTTTACTTTTTTTATTCTTCTTTCCCTCCACTCCCGTTTTCTTTTTTCTTTTTGTTTGTTTGGGCTGAACTCCTCTGCCATTGGAGCCGTGTCACAAATGGGATCCTTTTATGATAAATGAGGTTGCCATAGAAATAACATTCCCCCTCTCTCCTTCAGTAAAGTGGGGGCAGGGGAGACGCTAGAAAAACAAAAATCCCGTTCCCATCTCTTCCCCCTTCATCAGTGGTCCACAGAGGAGTTGCTCTGATATTTTGTCTTTTTAAATGGATCTTGTGTACTGTTTTGTTTCCCCTTCTTCTTTCTAACACCTTTCAGAGTGTAGAGGAAAAGGGGTGGGGATGAAGAGGAAGGCATTTCCAGCTCATGATCATTTCAGCGTGTTTGTGTGAGTCACAAACTGTGGGTCTGCAGCTTGGCTACATTTTATGGGAAAGTCAGTTTCCCACCATTGTGTCCCTCGCCGCTGCCAGACCCTGACAGAGCTCGCAGGCTGTTTCGCACTCCGTCCGTCTGAACGCGTGTGGAGATCAGACGCCGCTGGTTTCATAGAGCAGCAACAGGAAGAGGAAGAGTTCACGTCGCGTCGGAGGTGAAGGTGGAGGCCAGCTGTGATTTTAAGTATCCCTCTGCCCTGTCTGGAATGGTTCTACTTCTACGCCTCGTGGTTTTGGAGGGCTTGTTTGGATTTTGAGCGTGGCGGCTCCCGGCTTGGCCTTGACAGCAGTGCTAGTTTAGGTGTTGAGCTAAAGGGCTGCATGACATGGGCTGCGTCTTCTCACTGCCAGAAGACAGGAGAGATGCTGCCGAGAGGTCAGTACGGTGTTTGATTAATGGTCACAAAACAAACGACTTGCGTAAAATAGTCCTAGAAGATCGTTCAACTCGGCACTGTAGTTTTTTACAGCACGGCTCACACCACAGAAGTTTACACTTTTGGCACAGTACCCTTTTAATGTTAAATTGGTAAAATATTTTCTACAAAAGTGCTGCACAAAAACATAATTTGTCTAGACGTAAATGATCATGAAACATATTTTATGTTCTGAACTTGTTACACAATAGGTGAAGATAAAATCTGTTTGTCTGCAGTCAAAAATCTAATTTTGTTGTAATTAAATCTTCTGTTTTCCTCCCTCTCTGTTTTTCTTCAGTGGTATTCATTTACCATTCTGGCCATGTGTACACTTCCTGCATAATTTAACTTTAAGCATTCTTGGTATGAAGTTTTATCATTTTGCTGTTTTGGGTTAACATCACCTGCATGGTTGATAGGAGGACAATAAAACTGGATGGATTTTTAGCATTTAAATTTGAAATCAGAGTCTGACGTTTTCTGGTTATCACAGGATGTAGACATCAGCAGATTCTCCAAATTACATAAAACATGAGTATATTCTTCATTACTGTTGGATAGTTGTTGCACGTTTTGAAGAAACCTAGAATTAGTGGTTCACAATAATAGAAAAGCTTGAAACGATAATGCGTTAAGGATATCAACGAGAATCCATATTTTCCTCTTTCTTGTCATCACAATCATCTAAACCAGGTGTGGATGTGAAGACCAATGAGTCTGTTGGATTGAACACATGGTCCTTGGAATATAACAGCCTATGATTTATTGCAGTTCAAGCTGTCCTTTGTGTTGCAGATCTAGCAACCATGATAAATTTGTGATGTGCTCTTCAGCCTGATTTATTCAAGCTCTCAAAGATATACGTAAGCAGAAATTCTTCAGGGGAGAAAAATATGCAGAATAAAATGTTTTGACTTTTTTTTTTGTCTCGTTGAATTAACCAGAGAAGATTCACTTGAATTAACTCCTAGTTGATTGAATAAGCTCTATTTTTGTTATATTAGACATTAATTTTGTTAGAAGTTAGAAAATATCAGGGCTGCAGCTCATGTGAGAAGACCCCTTGTTTTGGTAAGAAGTTTACGAACACTGTAGGCAAAACAAAAACCTAGTAATCATTATAAATGCATATGCCCACCACTTTTCAGGCAAGACTCTAATTTTAGCTCAGTATCTGTAAAATTCACCAAATTAAAGACATTTTTGTGTTTTCTAAGGTCAGTTGGCTGTTGTACCTCTACAACTAATTAACTTTTTAAATGGACACATCTAATGACCGTTTTCTAACAAACACATAGGCAATAAAAGTGATAACAGTTGGTTTGATTAAGTGTTGTAGATTAAAAACAAACACAACCCCAGATGAAGATACAAAAGCTATTATTAAAGCAAACTTCAGCAATTGATAAACTTAAATAAGATACTTTTTAAATGGCAGCTTTAATTAAATTATTACGTATTAGGAACTTTGCTGATGTTGCGATCCAAAATGTCATCTTGATTTTGAAATACTACACTTTCTAGATCTGATTCTTGGTCTAATTTTATTTATGCAGCCTTTTTTTTAACTCAAGTGACTTTTTAAACTAACTTGGCAAAATGCAGGCTTTGGAAAATCATTTTTATACCTAATAATAATATTATTATTATTATTATTTCAAGGTTTAGTATTTAGTCCAGCAACATCAGTGTAATGCCATCGACCGATTTGTATTCAGTCAAATAATGTGGAGAATTCTGCTCATCAGAGGAAATACAAATTTACCAAAAAATATATCATTCTTTTCATTATCTTGAAAAGAAAACGCTAATTTAAATGTATCAGCATGTCGTTCAGTCAGAAATGATCTGTTTTTATTAAACTACAAACATGAAAAGATCTAACCAGCAGGACATTCAGTTTAAGCAGATAAGAAGCAGGCCCATCTGAATCTGTTTGCAGGGGAATATCCTGCTGTTCTGCTGAAATTTTATCAGTATTTAGTTATATACTCTAAAGCCATGCCATAACTCTGTCTAATTCTTAGTAAATATAGTGTCTTGTTGCATTATTACTGAGCTTTAGTGAGTATTCAGCAGTTTGGTGCTTATTTTGCACAGTGAAAATCAGAACATGCATTCATTTGTTGTGGATGGAGTTGCTGTCTATTCTTTTATCATGGGAGGCAGATGCTCTTTTGATGCTCACCGAAGCCTTTTCTTTATCTCGGTAATGGACTTCCTGTGCTCCTTTTTTATTATGTTTTGACCTGTTCACTGTATTTATTTTCAAGAAATTTCTCTGAATCTGAGCTGAGCCACAATCCACACAGATTTAATCACTTCCTTATCATTAAGAATGATGTTAGTACATACTGTAGTTGACCATTACAGTACCACTGCACCTGCATCGGTCTCACCAGTGATCATTCTCCCACCTGTGCTTCTCAAAGAAATCTTTTTCACCTTCACAGTTCATCTTTTACCACTGATTGCTTTTTTAAGCTTTGCTCTGAACTTGTTGTTCCCCACCTGAGGCAGGGTTAGCTGGTAAAAGGTAAACCTGTTTGATCTAAAGCCAACAAACAGGTCAATTAAGATCACAGCTCAGATGAATCGGTCACTAAATAAACTAGCAGCATGCCTGATTTATTAAGTTTGCTTAGCATTGATAAAGTTTTGCTTTTTTTAAAGGTGCCATAAAAATGCCTGTATTTATGCTATTAGAAAAAAAAGTGGAAGCATTTATCTGAACACATTATTGGCCTGACTAAAAACATTTTTTATTGTTTTCTGTTCAGAGCCCCCACCACACGAGAGACTAGTTTCATCGAAAAAATGAAGAAAATGGTGAGTGATGTTGCTCTTTATGGGATTACTTCATCTTTGATTCTGTTCTTTGAACGGACTTTAACCATAGAGAGACATTTTAACCTCATTCAAACCTTTCCATGACCTGATGAACCATCACTGACGGATTAAGGAGTGATTTCTAAAGAATGTAAGCTCTCTGTATTAAACTGTGGCCTTTCCCAGGTATTGATTAACCTCCATTGTTGTTTTTGACATGATCATCTGTTTGTTCAGGTTTATGGGGGGAAAACTGCTTTTCTAGAAGAATGCTTTTTTTCTACTCTAAGCCGAAAATCAACATTCAGAAAGTAATAAAAGTAGTTTTCCTTTTTATTACTTTGTTAATAAAACAAGTGTGACTTATGCTGGCAAATTGAGTCGCAGTAAGGAACTCTTTTTAATATTAAAATATTTTCAAAATGTCAATCTCATAACCTTTTTTAAAATTCAAATGTTTGATTTTTAGAGTAGATTAGAAAGACTATTTGCTGTTTTAGTTACTGGGATCACTGGATGATGTCTCTATGGACCCTTAATTATGACAACAATCAATATTTTCACTTATTTTGCACTTCAGCCTGTGCTCATTCTGACTCATTTTGCCATTTAGATCACATTCTAGTTTCTCTGCTGGTGTTACCACATGAAGCCGTAGATTTCTGTCTCTTATTTCCAAACCAAAACTGAGAAAATACACAAGTTGTTGTTGGATTCTGTGGTTTCACAGTAAATTGTTCAAATACCAGGATGCTATTGTTTGCAACACTTCAGGAATGGAGACAACATTTTCTGATTGTCACACAGACTGAGTTTATTTACAACATGTTGAAGTTGTAAGCCTTCCTGATATCGTCCGCCTGTCACATACTAAACCACTCTGGTTCTCAAATGAAGAAATGTCACATCAGGGGGAAAAAACATGTTGAAGTTCTGGTATCGAGGAGTAGAGTTTAGACACAATAATACAGAGTTAGATATTTATGATAGAAGAATATTGTTTTATGGAAAATGTAAATGTTTTTTACGATTTCTGTAAACAGGGAAAGAACATCATCGTATTTTACGGCTCTCAGACGGGCACAGCTGAGGAATTTGCCAACAGACTGGCCAAAGACGCTCAGCGCTATGGCATGAAAGGAATGGCTGCTGATCCAGAGGAGTACACCATGGTAATTTACAACAGCAAGGATGATTTATGTACCATAATAATAATGCAAAATGAACACAAGTTCTTCCATTCATCCATCATCTTTACCTGCTTCTTCCTTTCTGGGTCGCAGGGGTCACTGGTGCACATAAACGAGAAGTTTTATTTTTCTTAAACGTAGCAGTGCTAAAGGCATTTGATCCCAGTTCACCATCTTGTTGTCAATTTTGTTTTTTTACTCCCACAAACAAGGGATTTTTACCAACTTTTATATAAATGTTTACCATGTTAGACTTGATAAGATGCAGTATTTTCATGCACGAGTTCTTGAATGAATGAATGAATGAATTAAATTTATTTCAGACAAATTAACACATTTTAAATAATAAATAAATCAATTTCAGAAATACTTATAACAAACGAACTGTTACCACAAAAAAACAAACAAAAAA
>JAVKLF010000063.1:12653046-12663640 GCA_034783495.1 Millerichthys robustus | reverse complement strand
CAGCTGAAAGATAATCGCCTATGCAGTACTTATCCAATAGGAGGCTTGTACCTATTTGCTTAGTTAAATCCAGGTGGTAACTTTTATTTTGGCCAGGCAGTGTATTAACTTTAAAAGTGGTACAAATCAACAATTGGTCCTTAAAAAACATTTTTTTTTTTAATATTGTAAAAGCTGGACAGTGTCTAAATGATTTTTAGAAAAGTTTATTTATTTAGCTGTCAGCTACTCGTTGCTCTGGAGAGCACACAAAGTTGAGGAAAGACGAGCGAGCATTTGTTCTGGTGAATTTCTTGAAAAAGAAAAACCTACAAATGTTCTATTATGTTGCTTTTGATTTAGTTTGAAAGTGCGGACAAAGTAACTACCAAGATGTGAAAGTTATTCTATGGTAGGTTGTGCAATGACCATAGACAAGTACAGTCACAAAGGTTTAAATAAAACCTTGGAGACGTTTGTGTTCTTTTATCTAAAAAAGGAACAATAATATGAGCTGAAGGTTAGTGAGAAATTTTAGAATGAACAGATGACGGCATGCTAAATCTTTGTTTCTCTTAACATCTTGCTTTTTCAGGTGCAACAGTGAAAATGGATACTAATTCTTTAAATCTGAGAGACTGTCAAACTGAACACAAGCACATATTTTTATAATAGTATATCTGTAAAGGGTTAGGGTTAATGACAAACCTTCTAAATACTTCAAATGCATGACGTGGTGAAGGAGGGATATTGCACTTGGGTGTTGCTGATTGTGTTGGCCAGTATCCAGTGGTTAGGACTCTCACAGTGAGATCAACCCCTCCAAGAGAAACCTGGAGTATAAAAAACATACATAAAGATTATAGTAGGACTGAGCTGGTGTAGATTCTCAGTCATCCAAGACACAGTAAATCTAAAAAAGAAAAAAGAAAAGGTGGGGAAAAATGGCCTCTATCTGACTGAACGAGCAGTGACATGTGTTGCCTCCTCACCCCAGTTGTCTGAAGATGTTGTCTAAACTCATCCATGGTGGTGTTGGAGATGCTCATGTCTCGAAACATTCCCTCCAGCTTGGAGGTAAACTGACAGCCACACTCAGTCTGAAGACAGCGACCAGAAAAAAAAAATACACTTTTAGTAAATTAACACAAACATTTAGGCCAATGGCGCAATGTGAACAATGTTTAGAGTACATTAAGTGATCAAATGTTTTAATTGCACCTACATAATGAATATGTTTCATTAAAAACATCAACCATTTTTTTTGTACGGCTTTTGTTTTTGAAAATATTGAATTTGCTCACCTTTAGCTTTGAGATCATGTTTTTCTCAGAGTCATCAGAGACACTCTTGTTGGTGAGCAACCTTCGAGCCAGGTGCTGCTTGTAGTACCTCTCAAACACGTCCTTCTCCTGCATGAAGCGGAAGAGCACCATGGCCTTGTCTAGTATAGACTCCACCTCCTGCTCTGTTAGCTGGACGAAATAAATACAAACACAAAACAGTGTCAGGCTGCAGACAACAGTACATTATATGGAAATTAAATGGTCTATGGTCTAATTAAATGGTAAATGCCCAGTGTATTCAACAGCAGTTTTATTTTAAAAAGAAAAATGTACAAAATATTTGAAGTTGTCGTACCAGGTACAAAAATGTCTGAACTCAAGTTGTTTTTTTTAAATCCCACTATTACATTTTGTGACCTTACTTGAAAAGGACATCCATTATAATAAAGTAATAGACTATTGACTAATCAGACCATCCATAATACCAGTAGTTTCTTCCGGGAAAAAAGTGTAGATCAGTAAAAAGACTCACCCCTTTTACTCCCTTCTTCAGTTTGTCATCTATGAAGAGTGAGAGGTATTCAGGGGAACGGGAGTTCAGGTTAAGGAAGTACTCAAAATCACCAGCAATAGTTTGTTTGAAGAGTCGATCATTATTGAAAGACTCTTGGAGGAAACGGTCAAAGCGGGATTTAAGGTCCAGCAAACCCTGCAGGGTGGATAAGGAAAGTCACGTAAAGTAAACAGTAAAGTGGTTTAAAACAACATTATTATAATAAAGTACTAATTATACTTCAACCGCTAGCAGAGGACAGATGACTGACATACTAGTTGTCTACAGAGCTGGTGTAAATTCGATGATTGCTTAAAAATTAAGAAGTTCCTTTCTCTACATTACTACCAGGTTCGTTTTAGTTAAAATGTTTCAGCGGGATGGATTGTTCAAACATTACACACAATCCTGCTGATTTACAAGCAGCTGCTGTCATCTCACCTGGATATAATCTACCGGGTTTTTTCCTTCTCCCTCCTCAGACACGAGCGCCTTGCCTTGCTCTCGTAGGTACGAACTCATACACTCGCACATGGTCTTCAGCCCATTGGGAACTCGACTGAACAGCTTGTACATGCAAGCTAAATCTGTGGAGAGAGGTGTGAGAACACACACTTGGTAAATCCATTTTTAGCAGCTAAATAATTATAAACATCTTAGATAAAAGAAAGGAGGTTTTGTGCCAAGATGAAATCAAAACTACAAAAAATATTTTCTAATTTGTTAAAATCAGTTTCAATTAAATCAAATCAGTCTAAATTAAAAATACATATAAATGATACATAACCAACACGACTGAATGCATACCGTCTGTCTTGCCGTTCTTTAGCATGTGGACCAGGCCTGAGTTCTCCATCTCTACAATGGTCTTCATGTGTTTTGAAATAAGCTCACGTTCCACCACCTTGACGATAGGCTCCTCTGTGGATTTATCCAGGCAGTGCATTACCCGCTCAATCTCCTCATTAATTCTGGCTTCTACCTTCTTTATATACACACTGGCACTATTTTCTGCAAGGAACTTTTGGCTCTCCATCTAAATAAAAACAAAGAATAATATATATACATGCATGTGTTTGCTGTCCTGGTAATCATTTTCCAAAGCTGCTCTTAGAATCAGCTTTACGAGGTTTTGTTTACTTTGTAAACTTATTTATACAATTCCCCAAGAAAGAAAAATTGTTCCAAAGATGAAACTAGTCCGAATCCCAATAAACAAACTATCAGGGGAAATTATGTTTTCACCCAAACCTGGAAAAATTCTGCAGACATTTCCAAGAATGGAGCCTCAAAGTCTTCTTCATAAACGGACCTTCCCTCAAGGCCGAGAATCATTAACATTTGGCAGGCATTTCTAATGGCCCCTCTGCAGGAGAATAGAAAGAGACCAAATGTTGAAGGAAAACTGAGAAAAGTGAAAATTCACAATGTAAAACCAGTTTTGTGGACGTTTGAGTCTCTTAATATTGCTGCCAACTTATGTTTAACTAATCTTTCTCATAGAAAACCCAGTTAGACTCCACTGCATAAGGCTCAGAGAAATACTTTAAAACTTTAAAGAGGCTCTGAGGCCATTTGCAAAAGATGTCATTTATGTATTTAACAGCTCCTATTTTCAACTCTGAGGAAAAAGAAATTGATGCGCCAAAATAAAATGATTAGATAGTCATGCAAAAAGGTTTGCTACCTGTCCACCACCTCTCCTTTTCTCTCTCGAGCTATCATGTCCAGCAGAGTCTGTCGGAGGTGGTCTCTGATGCAGCCATAGCGGACCACCTGATCCCTAAAGATGATGAGCCCCAGGTTGTAGACGTTCTCTACGGTATTCTGCTGTACATATACCCGATCCTTTGGCACAAAAACACACACGAAGAGTTAAAGCAGAAGTTCAGATCATCTGAAGTAGGTTTCATTTACTGTAAAAGGTTCTGAACGATTAATACCTTACATATAATATATAGCTTTTTGAATTACCTCAGTTTGAAGAAAACGGTTTAATTTCGAAAGGATTGACGAGTTTAGAACTAGTCAGATTATAGCCCAGACCAAAGCAGATTGCTGCTGTCTTAAAACAACCTCCATCTTAAATACTTCATTCAAATGCTACTTTATAAACTTTTACGCTGACATTAATTTACCATTACATGATTATTCTGTGAGAAACAGTATACCTCTGACAAAAGGGTCCCATGCTGCATCGAAAGTGCTACAGCTAGCTGACACTGCTACTATGTGTGCTTGCGATAATAAAGGGTTGACAGAAGAAAAGCCTGAACTTTTTTCTGAATCAAAGTTTTGCCGAGACGCAAGTCCCACCTGTTTTTGATTCACTAGCTGGTCTGTCCAGGGTGTTTACAGTGAAAGTTGTGCCTCTATTAGGTCCAAAGAATTGTTTGTAAAATCTCTGGGCAAAAACAATTTTTTTCCTCCCCTGCAGGTACGCTACATCGAGATTTGGCGTGGCATTGGAATACATCAGCCCACAACTCCCTCAAACCACACTTCCACAGCCAAGTGGTCATCACCAAGACAAACATTTACGTTGCATCAATCTCCACATATTGCAGATATATTCTGCTAGATTAATTAGAGCTTTTTTGTTGGAATAACAGGAAACCATTTGTTTTGTTCAACTGTTTTTCCTTTACTCAATCACTCACCATGTACATCAGGATATCTCTGATCATCACCATGGCTGTCTGATGGTCATTCCAGGCCTGATTTAAGGTTTGAAGGAAGTTATTGTTTAGGGAATTGAGAACATCTTCTCGAACCTATGAGGAAGTCAAACAGGTATAGCTCAGTCTTGGTGACAAACCAAAACAAAAGAACTTTCTAAATTTACTGTTTCAAAGAATCATGCTGTCATTTATGATATAGTGTACAATTTTATTGTGACTCAATTATTTTTTAAGACATTCTTTTTATAACCAGTTGGGTACTACAGCCTGATAACAGTCCCACTGCAGAGTGACTCAGCATTGTAAACTAAATGCCTCAATAGAGAAGGATTCTTGAGGGCACAATGACCTCCACTTTTCCCCCTTCTTTCAGGGAAGAAGATGAATCATACCCTGTGCTCCTCATCCTACATCAATTTAACATCACAAATACACTTTTTTTGCCCCACACAGCTTTTAACCAGATGTGAGAGGAAGAAAAAACTTATTGTGCTCACAGACTATAAATGTGAGGTTTAAAAAATATTATTATTGCTAGTTACTGAAAAATAAGACTAATATGTCTGTTCTTACTATTTTTCTAATGCACTTTACATATGTGTTTGTAAAACTAATATTAGATTATGATTCATTCAAAGCCATATTAAATGCTAAATGAAACTGCTGAAGTATGATGCATCTTTAACAATAACTGATGCATAATTTCATCTACTGGTGTCAGCCCAGACATTAAAGAGCTTTAAAAAGTATTTGTTCACTTGACTTTTAGAAACAGAAATTACATACCAGCAACAACAATCATAAATGCCAAATATTTTTGGAGGAAAGAAAATTATAAAAAGGTCCCAAAAGGTGTGATTGGAGCTGAAATGGCGCAAGAATTTAGATTTTTATGCATTTGTTTAGATTAGAGTTATTGTTCTAATTTTCACACCTCCTATACCTGAAAAACTCTCGATTAAGTTAATCGTCAATGTTTTTCTTCCACTCAAAGAACTCATGATTTCCACTGAGTTCTCAAATTTTATTTAGTCAACATTGGCCACTTTGGAACAATAAAACTCAACAATTGGCCTTGCCTGGGCATACCTAATCAATTACCAAGTACAAAAATGAAGACAGCAGTAGCTTTTTCAAACAGCATGCTGTAGTTCACAAATTGATATTTATTGGCAAGAATGCTGTTTTATTTATTATTTTTAAGTGTTCAAGGTCTTTTAGGGTTGGTAAATATTAAGGGTGTAGCAACACTTTGACCTACATCAATCTATCGATTAGATGATCAATGATTCAATAACAAGGCAAAACGAAAACGTCAATCCATATCGTCGTCATATGCTCGATGTGGATGCCCATTTAACACAATCATAATCTAAATGATTGCAATAGACGGTCATATGATATTGCATATCGATTACGGACTTGTGAATTGAATGAAATCAAAATCGTATCATGACAGACTTTGTGATATTGAGTGTTCTCTACTGGCCATCACAACAGAAAACCTCCTGTTGATCAACCTCTATTGTCAACACACACATATCTTTGTGTTCATATTATTTGTATTCTTTTAGAGGCCTGGCACCAAGTTTTGAAGGGAAATTTTATTCTGATGCACAAGTAGACTGCACATATAGTCCACAGGGTCACAAAATTCTGAGTTTAATGAGCTCCACTGCAGAGAGACCTGAAAGATCCCTATAGACTTTCCAACTTAGTGGATGCCCAAAAATATGCAGAGATTTCAGTTAGATGGTACAAATGAGAGTACACTGTTAAAACTTCAAAAACTGTTTTATTTCTCTGGTTTCACTGCTTTCTCAGTGGCTGTTTTCCTTCTCGTTCATTTATCATAAATAACTTTCTACACCATTTGTGATTGAAGTGGGCATGAATGCCTAAGTCCAATTAATTTCTTTAAAACAACTGTTAGTGAAATGCAACCTGAATTTAACAATTTCTTTACCATTTCCCTTTTGTCAGCATGAATATAAATCTGTGTCATTCTTACTTTGTTAATAAGATGTTCAGTTACAACTTCTCGCAGGCCTGTGTACAGCTTCTCCCCATGTTTGTGAAGCACCATTGTGTAAGCATTCCTGTAAAGTTCCTCAAAGCTCAGGCCACTGTTGTTCTTCCTCTGTATTTCCTGGATGGCATTTTTCAGAAGGTCCCAGATGCTGTTGACATACTTTTCATCCATAGTCATCTGCAAAAGAGTATCATTTCTTGTTAAGCTGAACATCTGTAAAAACATGTCCTACCTCTAAATCACAAACGGTTATTAAATGAAAATGTCTATACCTATATACCACACAGAAGAATTTTTCTTTTATTATTAGACAATGAAAAAAAATTGAATTAAAATAAAGTTCTTAGTTCTAAGCTGTGACAAATAATTACACATATATATCAATAACTAGCTTTTTAATAAAAGCATAAGCAATTCTAATCTACATTGGGATTTCAAATAGTCGGATTTGTTAGTTACTGAAGAGACGTTAATGCATGTGAAGGAACAGTGTGTTTTTTTCTCATCAGACAAGCCCAAACACACATGCATTACAGTCTAACTGACAAAAATGGGTCACACGTGTGAATGTCTGTATTGTATTAAGCCAAGAAAGCAACAACGCTGATGTCATGAACGCAAAACCCAAAAACATTAAAACTATTCGAAAAGATGTGCAACCCATCCAGGGTGGCTACCTGGATGATGTAGCTACATCCTCATTCTGCTTGCGACAAATGTAGGCCAGTATAGTATAGTATTATATGATACAGAATGAGGTCAGTCTAATCATGATACTTGTAAGTGACTTGCAGACAAAAGAAGAACAAACAAAATTCTAATTTCAGTAGAAGACAACAGATAGCATTTGTGGAAAATAGCTTAGACATTAAAATTAGGGATTAGCAAATTTGGTTAACATTAGCATATATTTCAAGCTGCAAAACATTGCCTTTTTTTCGGCAGAAATGCACAAAGCAGTCCAAGATGATGCCAGTGTGTGTGGCTTGCTGTCTGCCTTTGAAGTCTGTTTGTTGTGGTGCTTTTTGTAAAAATAAATAAAAATTAAGACTTTTTGCAATTATATGACCACCAGGCTCTTATGTCTGTTTAGCTAAACTAGAAAAATGCTAGTTGAGTGTTTAGCCCCCTTTATGTGTGGAGTTCTCCAAGGATCTACTCTTGGGCTCATTCTATTTTCCATCTACATGCTCCTCTTAGGCTCCATTTTTACAAAATATAATAACTTGTTAAATTCTCACACAGAGTTAGTCAGATCTACAATCATTCTATTTCACTAAAAACACTGTTTTAACTGAGAATAGCTTCAATGGCTTCAGACCTCTTAAAATTAAGTGAGAATAAAACTGACATTATTTTTGGTGCCAGTGAAAACAGCAATGCTACTTCCACATATCTGGGCAGCTTGGAGCCATTTGTATGTTTTGAGTGCTTGTTTTCTTTTGATGGTCTCTTCTGTTTGATATTACTTTTTTCCCCCTATTCATTGTTTTGTCTGCAGTATTTTGGCCAGCAGTGGTTAATTGTATATATATGCTAAATGAATCAACTTGATTTGATTGTTGACAGTACTTCGCTGCAAATACAGCTGTATTTTCAAGTGGTACTCAAACATTTTTACAGGAGAGAATCTCTAAAAACAACAAGTGTCAAGAAGAGCGGGGATTACTACTGCTAGCATTGGCTGTGTCGACAGCTACCGTCTGTGGAGTAGTGTTCGATTTAATGTTAATCAGTAACAGTAAATCTATTCCTAAAACTTTAAACCAAGTTGTTATTAAAGTGTATTGGGTTGTTAATCTAACAACAACAAATAGCGGATGACTGGACAGTTTGGACAGCCCCACTTTGTTTACAGATGGACAAGTCACATCTTCAGATCAGCTCGTTAGCCTGTTAGCACTGAGCCAGCGGTCAAAAGCCGCGGTGATCGAGTTAGCGGCCGCCCGGCAGCCGGAGCACTAACTGCAGGGTGTACTTACAGGAAAGGCCCGTATCCTCATTTTGGTGTCCTTCTTGGTGCCGCCTTTGCTGAGATTGGACATGGTTGCCTCGTCCGTATGTGCTCTGTATTCACATTAAAGTGTTCTCCAGGAAGGGATAGAGGTGACTACTGGTTTAAGGAGCAGCTGACGGGCTTTCTCTCAACCTCCTCCGCTTCCCGCAGCTCAAATTTATTGTTGACGGCCAAACATCAAAGCACACAAGTCTTCTTCCAGCAATGGCGAAATACCTGCAGTTCTCACTGCGCAGAACTCACGCTTTCCAACTATCGCGAGACGTCGATCAATTACATATTTGCAATTTAGTACTGTTTGTCTGACTTTACAATTCATTCACAGATGCTTTCACGGTAACCTTTATTTATTTAGAATAGAGCAAAAAGTGCAATATTGCAGTATTTGCCCTTGTGGAAAAAACAAATAAACTTGATGCATATGTACAAAAACTTAACCAAACAAAAACATTATTATATAGCCTAACATTTTTTAGATATTTCTCATTTCCAGAAAGCACACGAGTTTGAAAAAAGGGCACTGTATTCTTCTATGACACAGCTAATCAGAAAACATTTTTGTTTTGCGATTTGTTTTAATAATGCTGTGTTATTTCAAAATTTTTGGTAGATGATTCAGAAGAAGAACCGAGACTTAATTTGGCTTCTTTTTTATAATTTCCTGGCAATATTACAGATTTTATTGTATATTTTTTCAAAGTGGTTTTAATCAAAAGATCTTTGAGCTTCACATAAAATCAAAATAAGTACCGTATGTGTGATTATGCAGAAGTTTTAAAACAGATGCTGCTCCTTTATATCTTGTTTTATCTTTGCACCAGATTCACTGAGTGAGGAATGTTTGGGCTATTTTTTTTCTTTAGGTCACACATTAGAACTTGTTGGGTTAAAGTTTTCTACCACATGCACTTGAGATCTGGCATGCAATAACATTTTAAACATAAATTAGGTTTTTGGTATTTTGGTTGGATTAAGTAGCTTCAATCTTTTAGAAAAAAACATATAGCAATTTTATTTTAACTACACAAAGATGTAGAGAAAGGAAACAGAAAGCAGGACCTACAGTAAATAGAGGACAGTTTTTGACGTTGTCTCCAGGGTTTGTGTTTTCATCCAGTAATGCTTTTACATAATGCGACACAAACCAACCGGATCAGTAAAGATGACTCAAATAAGTGTCGGCTGACCTCTCTGTCCCAGAGGGATAATGAAGTGAATCAGTGCACATAAAGACTCAACAACCAAAACACTTTTCACTCAATTTATTTCAAGAAAGAAAAATAATAAAAACAAAATCTATTTGTCTCTTTCTCCAAAATGTCCAAGTTAATACGTATGTAGAAGAACAAAACCACCCGACAGAACTAATCAGAAGATGATGAATAGATTTACCCCTTAGTATAAACATAATTTATACCATTAATTAGAGTTTTTATTTATTTTGTATTAGAATATCACCTTTAGATTCAAATACACACATCATTTTCTCTCACTCCCCTTCCTGGAGTTGTTCAAAAATGGCTTAGAAAAAAAAGCAACCACTTTAAATACATTACAGAATCAAAATGCAGTACTTCTACCTGTAATGTTGACAGACAATCAGAAAACATTTGCTTTTGAAAACTTTGTTATTTACAGCAGATATACTCTTGCAACCTTTAGCAAATGTGTCACAGATGATCGTTACATTGACGCCACATCACAAGCCAGAGTCCTGCTGTGATCATGGAGAAATACAGTGGATCGGGTTTGGACTTCACATATGAGCCGTCATGACGGATCAGACAAATCAGAGCCCATCGGCCATCGGGTGTTGAAGAACAAACTTTTCTTTAAGTCACGTCTGGTCTACAACTCCCAGCTTGTCCAGGAAGTAGAAAATGTTTGCTTGGCACATTTTGCCCTGACTCTATAACAAATATTACAGGACACACACACAGTCAAGTGTTGCTATCTTTGTGAGGAATTGCATTGACTTCCATTAATTTCTACAGCCTAACCCTGACCCCTGACCCTAAACCTAACCCCACAGGTCCATACCTGACC
>JAVKLF010000063.1:12575937-12592103 GCA_034783495.1 Millerichthys robustus | reverse complement strand
CCTGACTCTAACCCTAACCTCACAGGTACCTGCCTGACTCTAACCCTAACCTCACAGGTACCTGCCTGACTCTAACCTTAACCTCACAGGTACCTGCCTGACTCTAACCCTAACCTAAACTCAATTCACACCTTAGTCCTAAACCAAACCCCTCACCCACCAATGGCATTTCCCCCAAAGGGAGTAGGCTCAGGTCCCCACAAGTAGGTGTGTATGCCAAAAACTGTCCCCACATAGTAAAGAATACCCACCTGCACACACACAACACACACACACCCTTGCATCCTGTCCATCTCGCCGTGCCACAGAAACAGGGCTGTTGCCAGGATACAGTGACTGTGCGTCTGTTTCCTGTCAGATCAGTCAGAGGAAGACAAGTAAAACTTTCTGATCAAGCTGTCACTCTGCAGTCGCTCCGTGGCCGCTCATGTCACATCTTTTATTCCGTGTGTGTGTACGTCTGTGTTCTCATCTGTGTGTTGTCTTGTAAGCCTTATTGTGTGTTTAAGCACATTTGATGAAGTCCTGCTCTTTTGTCTGCCTCCCATTAGTGAAATGCCAAACACATTAATTAGCATTTATACCACGTTCCCTGGTATTGTGCAACAAAATTATGTTGACATTTGCTGCATTATTTAACAGTGATTTAACAATTCTTAGTTTTATGTGGTTATGTTTTTACAGTTTTACAACTTCTTTCCATCTTGGGAAGGGTTTATCATTTTGTCTCATTTTTGTGTTGGAGGTACATGTTGAGGTGATAATACCTGTTGAGACTAAATTAATGGATGGAAAATTGGTAGATTGGATATACATTTAGATCAAATAAACCCAGTTTTTTGCATACACACTAGATTTTGGAACCCTTTTGTAAAAAATGCTATTTCGCCTCATCTCTAATGTTTAAATTAACATGATCATTTTGGAGTTATGTTGGATAAACATGTAAACATGACCCATCCAGAGAGTAATGATGGAGAACAAATGAGTGTTTTAGAGGAGACAAAACATTTTTTTTAATGAAAAATTGGGTTTTTGGTTCGTATCTGTGAAAATGATACAAAAACAGTCACAGGAGAATGAAAAGTAAAACAAAACAAACAAAAAACCTGACAAATTCAGACAGGTTCTTTTTATGCCTCAGATTCACAAAAGTGTGTTTGAAATGTTATCCACTTTTACACTTTTTTAAACTTACTTTTAGTTTCTGAAGTGGTGAAAAAAAATCAAGTGTCCTAATGGATAACTCTTCAGTACGCACAATGAAGTAAAATCTGTTATCATAGAACTATAAATAAAAATATAAAAACACCGCAATTTGTATTTTTTACATTATATTTTGTACTTATATATAAACAGTATTTTAGGATGCTGTTAGTGTATTTTTATCAAGTTAAAAAAAAGCAACTTTTTTCCTGCTTCTTTAAAAAGCCTGTATGACAACACGCTTGTTTGTGGCAAGAAACTCCAGATTTATAAAAGCCGTCTCTTGTGCTGTATCAGCAGGGATCCACCAGAATCTGCTCGGCAGCCTGTTTGGAGGCATTCCTCCAGACTGCTAGGATATTTTAGTCCAATTTAAAAGATTTTTTGCCTTTAAAATGGATTAGTGAAGTGACATGATCAAAATGTTTCCAGCAGATTTCAGAGAGTGGGCTTAGTTTGTGTAGACAATGTAGAAAAACTAGTTTTCCACCTGCGGGGGAAATAAAACAAAAAGAAGCTCAGTGGCCCGATCTCAGAGTTACTGTGACTCATAGATCAGTGTAGTTCATTCCACTTAAAGGAGAGATGCTAATCTTTGACACCCACGTTCTGCAGCTTCCTCCCCTTTTAAATCTGTGTGAAAAAGGTAGCGACACAGAAGGCAGAATTAGGATCTGCAGCACAAACGCAGGAACAATCACTTCTATAATAGCCGTATCCATCAGAACGCTCGGCTGAAAGGAAAAGGGTGCTGATTAATCTCCACCTTAAGGCCTTAATTTCTTCTTTTTTTTTCTTTGACTGACGCTCACACCAGCACTCACACACAACTTATATCCTATTATGCAAAAGAAAAATGTCATAATGACATCCATCATTCCACCACCCATTTCATATATTTCTCCTATTCCGCTCCACTCAATCCTGTTCCCAAGGTGACGGCAAGTTTTACATCCCTTGGCTGTTTCTACGGTTACTGAGAGATGGCTAACTGCAACAGGTGCCTCTTTTCCATCACATCTGCCCCCATTTCCTACGCTCTTTCTGCTGGTATTATTATTTTCTAAGTGAGAAAAAAAAGGATTTAAAGAGAGAAAAAAAGATACTTTAGATTGGTGTTGTCACACTTTTTAGTTGATGTTCGTCTGGTATCTGCTAACAACCAGAATTCACGTGACTGGAAATAAACCAGAACAAAGTAGAGAAAACAAATAAAACAAAATATTACAGACAGCAGCTCTAAAAATGATCTCAGGTGGTAAACAAGGAATGCATAGGCTACACTAAGAGAGTCTAAGTATACAGAAATCCATAATTTCTTCAGTGTAAAAGTGGCATTTCCTTTTCAACTCATTAATTTTCAGGTACTGGAAATAATTTAGATGTTACCATTTTCTAAATAGATCTGACATGATTCTTTTAGATTTAGAATAATAACAACATCCTTTGTGGGTCTGTGGTGTTGTGGTGAAAAGAAAAGCACGTCCACAACAACGAGCCTACCATTTTAAAGGTTTAGAGGCTGATTTTATAAGATCCTAAATAACAAGTACTAAAATGCTGGTCAAATGGCCTGTGTTATGAGGTGGTGCGGGTGGTCTGCTAAGATTGAGTGCACAAACCATAACAGGTGCAAAAGTGGTGAAGACCGCCGTATAGAAAAGAAAATTTAGAAAACCTTTTTTTTTTCACAAAACGATAACAGATAAAACCAGACTGATTCATTCTCACTGTGTCTCATTCATAGAAGGGATAAACAACCACACAGTTAAAGCTTTGGTATCAAAGGCCTACTGGATTTGATTTTCTTTGGGCATTAACTAAATATCACATTAAATGGGCTTTGCTTGCTTGCAGATACACAGTTACATACCAAGGAGGAATGTAATGGCCAAGAGAACAAACTGACCAATCCAGAGTAGGCAGTGATTATAGGTTATACAAAACATTGCCTGTTTCTTCCAGTAATTAAGTGGGCAAATAGTAGCCTGAAAAAATAAAAGAGAAAAAAACTCTAAAACTGGTTTTATGTCTCACTGGAAGTAAACTATGATATATTTTTTTCCACTTTCTGTCTTTGTTTTTCCATAAATGTTTAAAACTTTGATGTGTCTGGGATGTTTTTAGAGTTCCAAATACCAATATACTCATAGTAAAGTGAATAATGTGCTTAAATTTCATTAGTATACTGCTTTTATTGCAGCTCATGAATTCATTCTTTTATTTTTAACTTTGCTGCTACATCTGTGAGCCTAAGAAGAAAAAAAAGTTTGAATGTTCTGTTAAAGCTATAAACAAAATACTTAAAATTGAAAAAGACATTCAGAAAGCTAAATGTTTGCTCTTAAAGCAGGCATTAACCACATGTTAAAACAATCCTGCTAAAGCATTAAAGTTGTATTTTCCAAGCATTCAACAGGTTTTTTTCTGCTTTATGCATTAGAAATGAGATAAATAATGAGAATTTGTTTTCACTGGATTAGGTAAAACATGCCAGCTGTGACAAAAAAAACATTTCTGGATGTCACGTTTCTTCGCTATCTCTGTGTCGGATAATCAAACAAATCTAATCCACATGTCTGTTTGTGTGTGTGTGTGTGTGTGTGTGTGTGTGTGTGTGTGTGTGTGTGTGTGTACTATAGCTGAACTGCAACAATTCTTGAATATGATTGTTTCATGTGCCAAATTCAGCTTTTGTCCTTTTTTGTCCTTTTCTTCTCAACGCACCTCTTTCATTCAATCCTGCTCCTTTGGAATGCTCATGCCACCACCTCCACCACACACACACACAGACACACACAAACCCACATATACACACATAAACATACAATGGAAGCGAGATTAAAAACTGGGAGGATGACATGAACATAATTTCTCTCGCCTCCATTTACACAGACTCACATGTAGCAGCTTTAGGAAATAATTCAGATGATTTTGCTTTGATCAGTGTTTTTTTTTCTTTTGACTTTATTAATAAAAAAGCATCTTTGTCTTTCTTTTAAATTTTCATTAGGCATGCAAAAATATCTGCACAAAGAATCTCCAGACACTCCTTGTTCAAAAAACACTGTTTATTAATAAATCTTAAGCATCACCTGTACTTTGCTCTTAGACTACATCTTCTCCATCAAAAAAGTTTAATTTTTCTTTCAGATTTACTCATCCCATTCAATCTGCTCACGTTCGCGTTGTTACGGGGTGAAGTTTCTCTGCGGCTGCAGTATTTTCACGCCTACATCCCTCTTTGTTAGAAAAAAAGCAGCGCTAATCTTGTCCCCACAATTTACTGCAAGCTGCAGTTTTACTTTGAACTGCGTCAGCAAGTACCTTTACTGAAATATTAACACTATACACCGAATGCAGAGGATTATTAAGAATCTGTCAAAAATAATTACCTTGTAATTTTCTACTCAAGCCAAAGTTTTCCTAACTTTATCAGTTGGGTTTATCAGCATTTATTCTGTTATTTCTTTATCTAATTAAAAAGAAAATAACTCTGGTTGTTTTTGCCCCCAACTTGATCTAAACACACCCACGTTGCCCAAACATATTTACTTTTTTACTTAAATCTCATTTTAAAATCCTAGTGTTGACTATTTACAGAAACAAAGAACTTTCTGCAAATTAAACTGGTAGCTCCAACAAAGGAATTGACATTTTTTTAACTGATTACAAGATAATCTGATTTGTAATATAATTGTTTAAACACCTATTGACTATGAAGAATTTGTATCAAGTGAACAATTTAATAAAGTTACATAAATCTTCTTCATATCTGAAAAAAAAAAACACTTTGTTTCTGATGTCTGCCCTTTTAGGGACATTCCTGCTTTAATTTGCATTTATTAAGCAAACATGTCCAGTAAATGAATTAAGTGAAGTAGACTTTTTCTTTGTGCAGGGGGAACAAAAAGGGCTGTTGTCAGATCTCAGTGGAAGTTTTTCTTTTTTTCTTGTGTCAGTGATTCTTTTTATGGATTCACTACAGTGAACAGAAACTGTACCTTATGTTCGAGAAGCTACCTGGGGGGAAAAGACAAGGACAGCTGGCACAAAAGATTTAATCCAACTGTATTTGTATTCAGAGATGTACTGTAGCTCATTGTAAAATGTTCAGGATGTACTTTATCTGCTCTGAGGAAAAGTTGATTATTGGTATTTGAAGCATCCTGTGTTTTAGTGTCTGTTTTGTCATTTGTTTGTCTGGTTCCTGGTTGGCTGGAGGCTCCAATTGGCAGCAGCTGCAGCAGATCTGCTGATTGCTTCACTGGGTTCATAAGGCTGTCCTGGCGATCACTTCTTTGCTGAATCAATGTTTGCTTTGGGTAAAGCTGGTCAGCCTCTCAGTAAATCTGATAATCAGAATTATACTTACCTTGTTATCTTGTCTTCAGAGTACCTGTGAACTCCTCCTGTGAAACATCGAAGGGTCTTCTTCTGTAAACCTGAAAACCAAGATTACTCACCTGAAGAACGCTGTCTGCCTCCTCCCGGAACCAACTCACCTGCTTGTGGATCCAACCTGTAAATACTCACCTCACCTGGGTCCAACCTGTAAATACTCACGTATCTCCAACGGGAGATCTGCACCTGGAAGAACGGATGTTCTGTGAGCCAAATCCTAAAGTCCAGAACGTCTGAAACCAAACACTGTTCCTGTAAATAAACATACTTAACTTTATATCTGCTTCTGTGTTTGCTTACTGCCAAACCGCCACATCTGTGACAAATCCTGAAACCTGATAGTATCGGTGTTCAGTTAGAGGTGGGAGAGCTAAAGAATTACAATCTAAAACCAAGCTGATTAATTTGAACTGCTAATAATGTGGATGAAAAGCTAAATTGGGATTACAAATGGAGATTTTTCAACATCTCTGTCTGTATTTTATTAGTAATCATCTAACACATTGTCTTCAGTTTACTATATTAGGTGTAAACCAATAAGATGCTGAAACTGTCACCATTTTAAAACTAAAAATTACACATCATCTAAGAACCTTTTAGTTTTGAAAATACTGAAGCTCAAGTAAAAAGGAAAAGAAGAAATCAAGCTTTTCACTCCATCTCCAGCTCGTTTACCTTCATGAAATGATTCTAAGTTTTGAAATAAAACAAAGTCACAAATCAAGGTCTCTGATTAAATGAAACTTCAACTATTTTTTGGTTTATCACCTCAACATCAACTCTGAGAGAAACAAAGAGGCTCAGCCTTGTGGAGCCTTTAAAAATGATAAATTATCTGTAATTCATGACTGACTGTGCCCAAAACCACTAAGACTATAGCTCTTTTGGATTTGCTTTAAAGGTGACACATACTTTTAAATTCTTCTTTTTGTCAGGGTCTATGTACTGATGTGTTTTCCCGTGCATTTGTGATCGTCATGTTTCTGGCTTCCTGGGTTCTCTCCACCCTCGCCCTCAGTTCACTCTCTCTGCTCTTTAGTCTCACCTGCCGATAGTCTCCAATCAGTCTCTTTCCCCAGGTGTTGCTCATTTACCTCTCTCTTCTGTTTGTACGTAACATTTGGCTGTTTTGGTACTGTGATAGCAGAGATACACCAGAGATACCAGCGGTGCATAAACAGATTTACAAAATTTATATAAGCTGCAAGTCTATGAAGATGTTCAACAGCAAATATAGAGAATACTGAACAGACTAAAAAATACGACCAAAACAGAATATACAGATATGTATGCAGCACTGAAATGCATTTAACAGCTAAAAAGTGGATTTTGCCTGATACGTTTACTTAAGAGTTTGGCATCATTATTTTATTTTATTTTGGGAATTTTGAATTTTGTTGATGAATAAAAAACAAAATATATACAAGAAAGTAACTTTTCTGCCCTTTTTATAGTCAGTCTATAAAAGCACACTTGGTTGTATGTTTTTTGTTTGCCAATTAAATTGATTGAACTTCGTTGTTACACATTAGTGAAAACAATGAATGCATTAAATACCAAGACTTCATGCTTTAGATGCTTCTCTCCTTTAAATAAGTACAAATTACTTAATATTCACAATCCTACTGTTTATATCAAGGATGAATGAACTTATTTTATGATTTTATTTCAAAACGTCCCATTTTTTTCCCAACAAACAGAAAAAAAAAACTTTAGGCATATGACATGGGCCTTACAAAAGTTTTGAAGTATTCCTTTTCATTTCCCCAAAACTACAGCTAATTAAATGACTTCTGTAAAGTGCAAAGCCCCCCAAAAGCAGTTAAATGAGCCTCAGCAAAAAAACTCCTAATTTGTCTTTTTCCCCCTCTTTCCTAAACAGCTGCATCTCACCAGGACTGCACAGCGAGGAGTGTTCCTGGGTTGCAGGGGGAGAGACATCCGAGAATTGAAGGAGAAAGAGAAACGTAGAACTATCTGGAAGACTGCAGTGAATGAAGAGATTGGCAGGTGGAAAAAGGTCAATAACGTAAAGACAATTGGCTAGGCGATGTCTGAGAAGCACGAAAGATTTAATTTCCTGGTCAAACATGCAGAGACATTTAGTGGCAGAGGGCACAATGCCTCTAATAATGTGTTTTTCAGCCTCAATAACCAAAACAAATACACATCATCCCTCTAGACTCTCTTTGAGGGACTCGGCGCTAGGCACACAACTGCTGCTAACACACACACACACACACACACACACACACACACTGCACCTCTTTCACTCATGCACACCAAGGACATCAAGGCTCTGCATCACTTGCTCCTGTTTTTTCTAGTGCAAACTGACAATTTGGTTCCGTCATTTCCATGGAAACGCTGAACAGGACTGCCTGTGGAGGCATGTCTAAATATACACACATACAGTCGATCTTCCGCCGCTTCAGAGGACATTCTATTGACTTCCTTTAATTTCCCACAAACTAACCATTACCACAACCTTTATATAACTAACTTTAACCTTTAATGCAAGCGTAAGCGAATCATAACCCAAGTCTCCACCGTCCGATGTATTGATTTCTGTTTGTTTTTGTACAGAATAGGACACGGAGTCCTCATGATGAGACTGCTTACCTAGATTTTAAATCTACACAGCACTAAAACATGTTAAGAGAAAGTCCAAAAAGATTGTTTCTTCCGTTTAGAAAAAAGTAATTTTATTCTTTTTGGGGGGGAGTTTTCTCCCACATGAAAGTGATAGATTCTAAATTTCCTGCAGCTCGTCAGTCTGTCTTGTCAACTCTGAACGTGAACTCAGGTTTATTGTGAACTGCATTGAAATAAGAAGCTGATGCTGCAACGACTGATTCCACAAACTAATGCTGAGCAGCTTCATTTCAATCTGTTGGCACACACAGGCGGATACAATATATAACATAATAAGGCATCCACCAATAACAATTTCTCACCCCCTCCTCCTTTGTCCTGTTTTTAGTCCTCTGTATGTCACCCTGACCTTCGTCTTTTCGTCTGCTTTTGACTTTCATTTGGATTAACCGACTTAAAAAGTCATTTAATCCTCAAAGAAACTACATAACCTCCACTCACGTCATTCCCTCAAACCTCTATCCCTCCTACCAGTAATGAATACCAAGTAAGGTGTCAAGAAGTTCCTAATAAGTTATCAGATCACTTTTAATGATGAAATATCCAGCTAATCCTATAAATCATGTAAAAAAATGTTGCGAAAGTGAGCGTCAACTGTGCACAAAGTCCCTACGTTCGAAAAGATGAGAAACCGGTTCAAATCAAAGTCACATGCTTCCCATCATGGAATAATACCTGCCCTAAAAGGCATTTTCAATTTATATTTCCCATTTAGCCTCCGGTGCATGAAATAACTCAGAATCCCCAACTTCCTGATTTGCTTAGAGTTTAAAATAAACCTTGAGAATTTCTTGGTTAATGGAGTAAGGACAGATAATTGCATAGATAAAATAATAGATTGGGATTATTTTAATCTCTAAATTGATCCAACGTATGAAGACCTAAGAACGGTTTAATGGCTTATCTAAAATAAGTGACATGCTGACGAGGAATGATTCAAGCTCAGCTTCGTTTCAGTTGCAGAATTAGTTTTTTTGTGCTGATTTGGTTCTCTAAAGCTGAAAAAAAAGGAATAATTTAAAACCAAATGAAAGAGTCATTAGTTATGTTCTCACATGTGCATGTTTTTGTATTTGTGTGTGTGTGTGTGACAGGCAGCAGCTGTGGCGTCTGTTAGCGCTGCCTGTGATTAAATCATAAATAATTAAAGCATTAAAAAGAGACACAGAGAGCAAAAGAGAGATGGAAGAGGGAAACGACGAGGGTAAGTGAAATCGTGTTCTCTGGAGGGAGGGTTCAATTGATTGTTTCAAAAAGCCCTGAGCTAATGATTTTGTACGGTCATTCTAGCTAAGGTGCATTCCATGTCACCCAATTGGTTTCACTCCTCTTTCCAGTCTTTCTTCCAGCTTTCCCTCTTCTTTTATTGTTCACGATACGAAAGCCTACAGCTGCAGAGTTGTGTAACAGCAAACCCCTTTTGTGTCTTCATCTCCCCTCACCTCTAACGCCTGTTTGTCTCAGCGACACGAGTCACTGTTGGACATTTTGAACATTCATCTTGCATACAAATCATTAAACAGCAGCAGTCACATGACATTGGTGTTTATCACCTGCCGTCCAGCCTTTACAAAAATGTATATGAAGTACTAACATTATGTCAAAGATAACACCTCTGAGTCCTGTGCCTAAACATGTCAGTGATGAGTATGTTTGACGCAAAGACCGTGTCGTTGCATTCTGAAAAAGTGACTGAGGTCAGATGGGTCTCTCTGACCTGGGCACCACACCTTCGAACATTTGACTGACTTCTTAGCAAGATCACATTTATTAGATGGATTTGGTGCTTTTCAGAGACATTTCTGTAGTTCTAAATATTGGGGTAAAAATATATGCTTTCTGTTTATGCACCATCATAGTTTAGAGAACAACCTTTTGAACGTAGGTTTTCCTCCAACCTGCAGGGAAACTTTAAGATCCGCTGGATCTCCCAAATAAACTTGGATAAACTAAAATGGACATTTAAATCTGTAATAGTTGCAGTAAAGAACTGTTTACACTTCTGTTTATGTTATTTTATCAGCACATATTACTGTGCAAAATTCATTAGTAAATGAAATGTTTGAATGCACAAAATGCTGAGAAATGAACTAGTTTTAAGACTCTTTTATTAGTTTTGATGAATTTTTTTTTACTAATCTAATGTTACTGTTAAACATAAGCAGCAATAACTTAGAATTCCCTAAAACAGTTGAAGCTCACTTTCACCTTATACAATTCGCTTTTTAAAGACAGAGGCAGGAGTTGGTTTTATCGTTTCACTTATCCAGATTTAAAACAACCATTCAAACCTTTGACAATATTGATGTATTTTCTGTGCATTAACACAAAGCTGTAGTGGACATGTGAAGTAGCATTTGACATACTTACAAAGCAGTCTGCAAATACCATCTCCAAGGTAGAAGAAAATATCTGTGCCTATGTAAATGTTCTGCAACTACCAATGTTCATTTCAAATACAATATTAATTTTTTGCACAATATTTAGCAATTTCCTTTTAAACATTTCTAACACCAATGTTGATGGAAAGTCAGGGTTATTTTGCTTCTTGAGAAGATTTGAATTAGTGAGCAAATGATTACTCTGGAGTGTGAAACAAAAATGTTAATGAATCACTTGGGATTCCAAAGAGAAAAAAATAGAAGTGTAACAGGAAGAAAACAAAACAAACTGTCACTGTGAGGTAAGTAAAGGCTCAAAAGCATTTTGAGTCATCGGAAGAACCAAAATTGTCGTACAAATTGTTGAACAAAAAACAAAAATACCAGAAGCTTGTTCTTAGATGATGAAACGAGGTGACTGAAGTTGTGTTTGTTGCAGGGAACCCCGATAGCACAGCTCTACGAACACAAAAGGTGATATGTCTGTGTCACGGTGAGTGAATGAAGACCCGTAAAGATCTGAGTTGTCGTCCCTGGACAGAGTCAGATAAATGTATCATCAAGTGTTCCCTCTCCCCGTTGGTCATGGGGACAGAAGATACAGGGGAAAAAGTAATCGAGGCCCCAGCAGCTCAGATATGAGTAGTCGCCGGGGAGCGGAGCTAGAGGTGAAACTTTGCCTGTTTCAATCTTACAGAGCGACGTTACAAGCTGCTCCCTGAGGAGAAACAGTCTGTGATTCCTGAGGCTTGTTAGACACAGAAACAGGTGGGGAAAAAAGAAAAACATGAGAAAAATTCAACTAAACCTTTGAAGAATCATCTTCAGTTCAGGTTAAATACATGTCCTCAGTTGTTTACATTACTACCAAGCTGAATATTTTCCTTCCAATCAGATTTCTTTAAAATGTATTAATTGTTAGAGGTTTCTCGTAAATCACAGTAAATCTGCTTACATGTTGAGCATAAATAAAACGCAAAGCGTCTCTCAGATTGAATCTCTTGTTTTTTCCTGCATGATGAGCACTAAATCAATTTTTAAGCACTGAAAACAAATTATATGGCATCCGCTCAGCTCTTATTAAAAAAAAAATGTTACATTTGAAGACTAACAACATTTATATTAATAGAAAACCATGAATATAAACTACATGCAGGCTAATTTTTTGATGGATTAGCTTTACCCTTTTATAACAAACGTCTTGAAAGCATGTACTGAATTCAGTTTGCAAGTGCAAATTTTTAATTGAATTTTTTAACTAGCCATGCGGACCGTTCTCAACTAGTGCAGATGGGTCTCATGGTTAAAATTAGGCAAAGAATGGTGTTCATAAACAGTTCTTTGTAAGCCAAACGGATTAAACCCACAGGCTGCAATTGGCCTGTGGACCACCAATTGATGACCTAATTTGTTTATTTTTTGTTTTGTTTCTGTAGCAGCTGACCAGTAAAGCTTTCGGTCGTTAGAGGCAGCGTATCCTTCTTTGTGCTCTTTTCTTATGTTTTTGTTAACAGAAAATGACGTCTGCATTACAAAACTCACCCAATGGTGTTTTATCCCTCAAGATACAAGACTCCTAAAATGTCGCATCATTTGTTGTCTATCACTATTAAACATGTCTGAGTCAGGATTACATCAGTTTGGCACACAACAAATAAATACTCTACTTTTATAAACTGATCAATGAGAGCAGATGGAACCTAAAATTTAGGTGGAACCTAAAAGGAAATTCCATCAGGTTTCTGAACTAAAATTATCTGTGTGAACTGTAAAAAAGTATTATATGTTTTCTTTATTTACCAGTTCTTATGTGGTTTCAACTAGTTCAATAAAATATTAAAACTGAGGACAAATGCCCTTCAATTTTTTTTCGGTTGTCTCATTTCTAAAAATCTAATCTGAACATCTTTCACAGCCTTATATTTCCAATTCTTTCTTCATCACTTTAACACTCCATTTTCTAGCTCATTGTATTTCTTTTTCCCCTCTCATCTACCATCTGCCTGTCCTTCCCCTCACTCTACTTCTCCCAGCGAGCGAGGAGCGGACACAAAGTGGAAACATGGTGGGATTGCTGATCCACTCTCTGCAGACTGAAATCAACCACTTCTACTAAAGACCTCATTAGCCCTGGCAGCAGCAATGCCCGCAGAGACACACACACACACCAATATGCATATGCAGCATATACTTACACAAAATTGCACCCATGAATCAGTATCTCGCAGCGCCCCTGGAGCGACTCTGGGTGCACACTTATGAGCGAGTTATCTCAGTTTGGTCATTTTGTCATCCTGTTTATTTGTCCGTTTATGAGAAAAGTGCTGCGACGTGTTAGTGTTGTGTCTTTTTTTTTTAAGAACCTCTGTGCATCACCAGAAAATACCTTCACACTTCGACACAACAGATGCTGCGGGGCCGGAGACTGTTGCGCAGTGACTCTCGCTCCGTCAATCTCGGCCTTCGGCCCACTCAAAGACAAACACAGCCACAGAATAAATAAATAAATAAATAAACAAACAGTGCACAATCGCAACCCTTGCAACCAAAGAGATAGAGAACAGGAGGAAATGCAGTGGTGTTCAGAGCAGACGTGTTTACTGATTTGTAACTGAGGTTCTACTCTATTGATCTTTTTCCTTTTCCTATCAGCTCCCTCAGTTTTCCTTTCTCTTCCTTTCTTTCTGTCTGCCTGAGTTCTGGTGTCAGATCTCTCATCCATATTCAGCACTGAGGCCATCTGTGTGTCTCCAATATACATGGACCAGGCTGGCGGAGATGCACTTGCCAAGCTCAAAGTCAGCCAGATTTAACAAACAATGCTGGAGTCACTCGGAGTTAAAGTACAGCCCATTTACTTCTGTCTATGCATTTTGCAGCTTGTGTCACTTCGAATCAGATGCGTTATGTCGCTGTTGTCAAACACGGCGTGAAAGAACTGTTGCTGCAAAACAAGATGTGTCAACATCTACTAAGTGCTGTGTGTGATTTTCTTACAAATAAAGAATTGCTTGTTATCAACAGCCACTGAAAAGCCAAGGCAGACAATAATGTTTTTATATGTGTGGGTTTGTCTATTAGCAAAATATCTTGCTAATGACTCTAATAACTTGGATGAGTTTTAATGAAACTTGCCAGAATTAATTATTGAATGAATATCTACAAATGACTAACTTTTGATGTCTGTGACTCAGACAGTTTTATAAATACTAAGCTAAAATTTGATGTGGTATCAGTCATTAACAACACATAATCTAAGCAATCTCTCATGAGATTTCTAGGTTTGACAAAAATGGCTACATGAACTCCATTATTTGTCAACATAAAATGATCCCTGTTTAAAATTCTGGTATGAAAGTTGGCGGGCGATATGCTTTCCTTCAACAACTGCCAGGCCTTCAATTTCCTATATTTGCTGGCATCCAACTTTCCACCCCCATCCACCACAAGAAGAATTTTTTCTTTAAATCTTGTGAACATTTTCCAGCTGAAGGGTGGACTGTTTGGAGTAACGGCCTCCTTTGCGAATGAAGGAGCGCGAGCTCTGACATCCCCGGTGATTCTGCCCATGTGCACATATAAGTGAGTGACCTCGCGAGCGTAACAGCTGGCGTTAAATCACCCGTGGCAGCAAAGCGATACAAGAGTCTCACTCTGTTCTGCGGCATGGCACAACAAAAGGACTAGGCACAAATAGATATCCTGCAACTGGAAGCGTCACACAGATGCATGAGTGCGGCATCTCATGGGATTATATGTGTGCTGAAAAAATTAAAATAAAAATTCTGGAAGAAGAGAGTTGCGGGTATTTATTTATTTTTTTACCTTATAAGCTACTTGTTTTCCAACCTTCTTTCCAACTCATCTAAATATTTTTGTATTTATAATTCTCACCCAGGACAAAATCAATAAAAAAGAAGCAACTTCTGCCTCCTAACTTTGTATGTCCATCTCGTTCTCCATGTCTCGTTTTTCTTCCTGCATCTCTCAGCCAGTTCTGCACGTTCTCACTCTTCTTGTTATGAAGCCAATTAGTATAACTGAAATAGTTTCCATGGCGACTGAGGTGCTAATAATAACAGACACCCCCACAGCAAAGGCTGGTGAAAAACTCGCACACAGCGCCCACACATGTGCGCGCACACATAAACACACACATGCACAAATGCACTGAATGAAAAGAAACAGGCAAAGATGAGCTCCTCCAATAGTTTCAGATATTTGATGTATTCAGATTTGTTTTTCTTTATTTGTGAAGAAACCAATTTAAATAGCTCTAAAGTTAAATACATTTTCATCTAGTTGTGGCGGTAAAAAAAAGTGACTTAAAGACGAGCGTGTGTTCATTTGAAAGTGTTTAATCTACATCCTACAGATGAGTTCCTCTTCGTGTTTGACAGAAGCATCAGCTGCAGGCCTTCAACGTGTTTCAATATTGTGCGCCTGGGTGAGAAGCTCTTCACTGGTCTACAGTCTAAATTTGTATCCAACATAATACCATCCACAGACGCAACCAGCCATCATTTTCATGCTGCTGTGAATCCCATTATGCATTTTTAGATAAAACAACCACAGAAGACTGTGAAACTTTTGAAAATAAAGACATTTTAAGACAGAATCTACTCTGGTATAAATAAACTTGGAAGGAACAAAACACTATGTTTTTTTAGGTACCTCCCAACTCACCAACACTGTCATACTGCAACATTTACCAGCTTTTTTACAGTTCAGAGGAAGTTGTAGATCTTCTTCGTGGCCCAGGGCACCTTCAAACCTTTGCTGAAAATACTTGACTCAAAGTAAAACCCCCCAAAAAGACCTTATTGAACACTGAGGAAGATTTAATAATAATTTAATAGAAACAATGTCTCTTTTTATCAAGGCTGCCTTTATGTCTCATTACTCAAACTTCTCCTTCTTTGTTACGCCTCTTCAGTAATGACACCATAGAGACTTTTTTTTTTCTAACACCAAGATCTTAAAGACTTTTAAAGCTATTGATCTGTAGAAGTCACCAAGATCTGACAACTTGAAGAACCAATCCGTCCACAGCCATTTAATGCTGAGTGAACTAATATTTAAACTCTAGTTTTCGGACCAATTTCTTTTCCAAACAGACAGCAGCTCCCTTTATGTGCTCATCTTTTATTAAAAAGCAGGAACCCACCATATCACTTATTTTTCACGTATTTGTAACATCAGCCCCACATTAAAAATAGTTTATTACTCACAGATTGGTAATTTGGGGGTGGTTTATTTTTGGGGTTTTTTCACATCAAGTTCCATGGTACCAACTTTACATCTATAAATCCCAGCTTCTGCTATTATGGTTTTGATTTGTGATGATTCTTTGCTCAATCTGAGAGCAAAAGAAAAGTTGCAAACAAAAACCACAAATGAAATATTCAGAGCTTAAACAACTTGTCTTTTAAAACATACAAACAGGTTCAAATTCATGTTGGTAATCTTACTGCATCCTACAAAAAACATCTATGGTTTTAATAGTAACAAACAAGGGAA
>JAVKLF010000063.1:12542983-12557473 GCA_034783495.1 Millerichthys robustus | reverse complement strand
ACCTGATGACTAACCATGGTGAGAGCACTAAGGAGTCTGACACGTTCTGCTTAGAAAGGGTCGAGTGTTCTGCTTTTCCCAAGAGGAGAATAGTCCATCATTGTTCATTTTCAAAGGCTTCATTGTTCTGTCATTTAATGTGCTTCGTGCTCCTTTTTTAAACCTACTAACATGATTTATATAATTTTTCTTATCTAGTTTCAGATTTACAAGTTAGTCTGCTTGAGGCAGAAGAACAGTGAACATGGGATTTAAACATGTGAAAATAATTTACTTTCCAAGGAAAAGCCAAATATGTCCAAGAAATATCTTTATACAGTGTCTTTTGTAAAAAGAAACTTTTTTGTCTCAATCAATAAATGCAATCCTGTACTCTGAATGAGCTATTGTCAGAAAAACTGCACTCTTCCAATTTTTTTTGTTGTTGAGAAAACTCAATGCGTTCACCTTATCAACAAATGCTGTTCAACGGTGAAACTGAATGTTTAAGATAATTAAAGATTGATCTTTCTTGTAGGACGATGTAAAGAGTCCACAATGACAACTGTTTTATAACAAATGCTTTTCAGCTTCTGTGTCTCAGTCATCCCAGTCACAAAAGAAACACTTAATGGGAAAACATTTCATATTATTACTGAAACTGAGCAGTCTATCAACGAAGTCGGTGGTTTTGGTGATCTTGTCACATTACATGTACATAAATATGTTAATAAACTGCTAAAATAAAACATCAAGTCAGAATGTACTTACAAAGATTTTATCCATAGTTTTGTAAGAAGAAAAACGTCTTCTTAGATAGATAAAGCTTCACATAGGACTAAATAAGCCATAAATTCACTTTGTTTAAGCCAGTAATTTGGTCTTCTTGTCAAATAAATTTGAGCGGAAATATTAAACATTGTGGTGAGATTACAGTCTGTGTTATGATGTATGTTTCAGGTAGGTATGTTGAAATTGTATTTTTAGTTAAACATTACCTTTTTGTTCTTAAAGAAGAAAAAAACAATTGATCTGTTCAGTTTTATTTCATCATTAAACCACAACGCCCTTAAAAAAATTGAGCAAATTAAATGGTTGAAGTTAAATTGCATCAAACTACATTTTCTATTTGGTCAAAAGGGTCAGTTAAAGCCGATGTACTTGAAGTAATATGGATGTTTTTCATTCTTTCCTACAACAGTCCTAGGTTTTTTTTACACACCATGAACAAGGTGTTCTGTCAGCTTGGCTCCTGTTTTATTAAAAATTCTATAACCAATTGTGGTGAAAGTGTCTGTAATAATAATTTAGAGCAATTGTGTTCGCATATAATGTTCCAAACAACTGTAAACAACACCTGGAGGGTCCAAACATGATGAAAGCTGGCCCAAATGGAACCTGATGTGAAGCCAAAAAAGGGAACAAAAATGGGCGAAATGGACAGAGCGTCAACATCACGCTGACATTTTAACTGGGTTCAAGCATCGCTGAGTGACACATTAGACACACACACTGAGCTACACGCCTGTCGAGTGGTTCAGCAGTTACACATTTCGACGAGGATAACAGGCTCCTGATACGCGACATGGAAAGACTCTTCAGAGGACGGACAGGCAATTATGAGAAGTTCAAGAGCATCAAGTTTTCAAGGAAATGTGTGTGCAGCATATCTGTCTTGTAAGGTTAGATAGAAATTAAAATAAAACTCAAGCAACAGAGTGAGACGCAGAGAAACTAAAGATATGATGGAAACAATCAAACAGGAACTGTTTAACCATTCTGCTGAAGACAGGATGCCAAACGGAGTTATGAAAGAGCAGACAGAAGAGACATGTTTTAGTCAGGATTCAATTCACTCATGTTTAAATGGAAACCAGTAATATGTTTAAAATAGGAAAAAAAAAATTCCTGAAGCAAGAATAGGACATTTTACTCCTGATTTGCTTTTTGTGCATGCCTCAGTTTCTTCATGTCGGTGCAGTTTGTATTTTCTGTGATTTCTTTTGGTCTGCTCTTCCAAACAAAAACAATTATTCTTCAGTTTTCTTGACTAAATCACTGAATCCAAATGAATAAAGTCTGTGAAATTCAAATACAATATTAACATGTACCAACATGTTTTCCTGGTCGAGTAGGACAATCAAACAAATGTGTTGTAGAATTCTAAAACTGTGTAAACAGTCAATGATCTTAGTCTGAACACAAGTTGCTCCCTGAGAGCCTAAAAAAACCTCCACTTATGTGTTTCTCACGTGTGATGGGTCAAATGCAAAGCACAAGTCTTATCATTGTATAGGAACATGCATTGATGATAATATAAAGTACATTTACTTTTACATTTCCTCGGTTTCCTGCTGTTCTCTCCTGCCACATTCACACCTGCTCCCTGTTTCATTTAGTTCACCTGTTTTCATCTCCTTCTGCGCAAACGATTGTCTACATGGACACAGAAAAGCATGAACAACACTGTTCCTGCCTTTAGCAAACACAAAAAGACTACACCTCAGTAGATTTGACAGAGAATAGAGCTGAATTTGGTGTGGTAGTAACAGAGTCACTCTCATCACATTCTCTGACACGGCACGTCTCACGTGACGTCAATCTAAGGTTTCATTAGAGCAACTTTAACTGCATCCCTTCTCATCAGAAAAGGATCTTTGTTTCAAACTCTGGCAGTTTGAAGAAGGCAGGCAGTATGCATTCCTTCAAGGAGGTTTTCCCATTCCCAACATATTCAAATAAATATATTTCAGATACCTGTTTCAATGGGAAAAACATATTGTCATTTTTAGAGGGCTGGCTGTTAGGTTTAAATCACTTTAGATGGACTGAAAATAACTACACATTCCACAAAGTATTACTTGAATAAATAAAAATCCTTCAGCAAATCTTTTTTTCTTCTCGACAAACACAAACTGTTCAGGGTTTCTGAAAATTCCAGAAAGCCAATTTATCATCTTTCATTACGCCAGAAAGGATGAACTTCTCTGAAATTGATTTTCAAAAGTTAAACCCAACTCAAAGTAAACTTGCAGCATAATAGATGTGCCAAAGTGCCTAAATAAGAAGAGAATACCTCATGTAACACCTGTTCCCTGTTGTATGGATGACTTTGAGCTCTGTCAGAGATCAACCCTTTTAGTTTCATGCTCAGTATTCATTTACTGAAGGGAACCTTTTCAGGGCAACACAATTCCCCATGAAACCCTTTGGCAGACCTATTCAGTTTTACTGTTTAAATAACAACCATCATGGAATGGCTCAGTGATGGGAATCTGCGTGCCTGAAGGCGAAACTGGTTTACTAACTCAGATTGAGAGCAGCTAAGGAGGAGGCTACCCGAGCCGCAAGCCGTGTGCAGGGAACTCATCTGAATCAAAACAGCAGCTGCACCCTCAGGAGCCGACTGCTTATCTAAATGCTAAAGGCTGCCGCGCTGCAGGTGCTCATCTTCAGAGACACCTCCATGCAACTCAAATGCCAAAGGCAATGCCTCGGTGCGCTTTGTGGCGTGTCGCTCTGCCTCCCACTCTGATGAGCTGCCAGAGTGTGTGCCGAGCTGGAACGCAGAGGAAGCTCTCGCTTTCCTGTGAGACATTCGGCCTGATGACTGTGACCAAAAATACCTGGGAAAAAAAAAAGGAAAGATCCTTCAGCATCATATCCCCTATGAAAATGTTTCAAGGAGAAAGAGGACGGCACAGGTGGGTAATTTTTAGATTTCCACCAGATGTTGTAACAGTTCTGAGTCAGGTGAAACAACAGTGGCTTATTTGGGGCGGATCATCAACTTGACTCCAATATTTGTCAGAAAACCATCAGAAGGCAAAATATTTTTGCCTGTGTTGCTGTGTGTGTGTGTGTACATGTGTTGTTTTGTCTGCCACGTTGGCAAAATTATTCATAAACTACAGGATAAATTTTAGTGAAATTTAACGAAACAAACCATCTTTAGGAGTCAAATGAATTCTAGATGATCAACATTAGCTATGAAAACGTTTCTAACTCAGTCAGATCCGCAGATCAATTTTAGTGTGGTAGTAGTTGAGCATCATCTCCTACACATTCTTTGAGCAATGACACAGCCAAGATCTGGCATTGTCATGTAATCGTTTACAAGGTTTGACCAAAAAGTAATTACTTAACTTTATTCTCAAGTTATTTCAGTTTGGAACTTAGCATAAAAGGTGGTGACCAAAATGCATTCAGTCAAATAATGCTAGACATTTAATTGCCTTGGATTTTGTTGCCCTGAAGTAGGCTGGCTATTTATTTTTATTAATTTTTTAATGGTTTTATTCATTTTGTCAGCTTTAAACTATTCTGGCAACTCACTTTAATGGATTGTTTTTCTTTAAGCGGAATAAGAAAAACTTGAAAGTAGCTTGTAGCAAAATAGGACCAAAGCATTAGTCAGGCATGTAAGGATCCCAGCTGTCATCCAAATGTTGTGATGAAGAGCTCATGCAGGCAATAATTATGACTGCAATTAAAATGATAATATATAATAATTACAGTAAATAACTATGTTTGCTTCAAGGGCCCGATATAAAACTGTGTGTCAGATTTTTAATGTGAAATGTATGGGTGTTTTTTTTTCTGTAATGACACTTATTTAAGAATCTTTTAATGTTGTTAATTAGAGTACTTCAGGCTATCATTAAAATGTCACTTTTAATGCATGACCATCTCATAAATGAGGGGAAACAAGCTAAAAGTAGCAGCCTACCTTCAGAAGGCCTAAGATTCTGTGCCCCAGAACAGAGCTGTGTACACTTGGGATTTTTTGTTTTTAGGTCTGTCTCACTTAGTGTTTTTGTTTGTTACTAGTGTCCATTCATATATATATTGGACATAAAGCATCATTATTATTAACATTTTTAGTACTTAGACTAAATAATCCACATTTCAAAGAATACTCAGATAAAGCCCCAAACTGCCTTTACGTCTTGACCGTTATCAGTCGCTTGATGCTTAATGCCCACGCTCAGTCATTTTTTTCTTATTCATTGTGATCTAAATATATTCATTGCCCTCTTTATTTTAGAGAAGCAATCAAAAAAATGCTAATTTTTATTAATTCCTCCTGGCAAAATGCAATGTAGAAACAGTAAAGCATGACACAACAGTTGTTCCCTCTTTGACATAAGCAGTTTTAAACTGTTTTTGCAAATGTGCAAAATGTTCCATCATTATTGTGGGATTTTGTTTGCATCCTACAGCTCTGTAAGTGAAATATTGGTGACAATAGATGACACATGGACATCAGCGTTTGGACATGCAGAACACCACCCTGTTTTTTTACATGCACTGTTCGCAGAGATATAAAAGCTCACATTTCCTTTTCAGTTAACTGTCAGTTTCTCCACAGGGATATCTAAAAGCCACTTGCATGTCTCCATGTATCCCTCCTGAAACAGCAAAGCTTTTAGAGTAAAAGGTGCACAGGCTTGGTGGAGTCCAACCTGTGTGTCCATTTGGAAAATGTTTAAGTGTAAGTTGTGCATCTCCATATGTGTCTGTGTGGGAGCTGTCTCTGTGTTGGAAGTGAATTGGCCCATTCCCAATTTTAGTGTAAATCGGATCAATAAGTCAGCCAGTCACCCAGGACCTGAAAAGAGTGATAAAAACACACCTACATGTAGATGCAGATCTTTGCCTAGCTCTCACAAAGACACAAACATTCATGTTGGTTCTTGTAATTATTTTTTGTCTGATTGAAGATGTCAGAGTTGCAGGGTGTTCTGTTGAGGGCAAGACAACCACACAAACAAACAAAAGTGGACGGCAACAAAGCAAGGGTCAGAGGGACGTGACCTCTTTTAGTTACATTCTCACGGGAAATGACATACTGGCGCCTCCTTCCTTGCTGTTCTTTCATACACTTTTGTGGCTCTTTTCTTTCTCGTCTGTCTTTTGTTCTCTTCTCTATTCAAGTGTTGGTTCGGTAATTCTCCATTACAACAATAGGAAGAGCTGCAAACCGAGAACAGACTGAGACTTGCAGAAACATTACAAAAAGCAAATGAAGGCTCCAGCTGTCCGTCCATCCATTTCATCCCTTTCCATCCGTTTGCTCCATATGTTGCAGTTCCTGCACTTCAGTTTCTGTCTCTTACTCACGCTGCCTCTCTCCTGCCTCTGCCCTCACGTTCTTATCTAACTTGGCCTTGCTGACGTCGAGCTCCGACGGCAATGCCAGATGAAGACTGAAGCAACTATTCTTTCGTCTAAACGTAGCGTGGGCAGGCCACCCACTTTAAGTTTTACGTGGAATTTATGCACCGGATTAGAAAACAGCAAAGAAAACCTCCAAGTTGTTTTTTTTTTTTTTTCTCAGACTGAAGGTTGTTTTTCGGCAGCTAAGGGAGAAAGAAAATGAAAAAAGACACCGAGAAGGTGAGAAGCATATGCACTATATATGTACCATAGTGTTAAAACACCACCTCTATAAATTGCTCCCACTTTACTACCTACTTAACAACAACATGGACATAACTCAATAATTGACAGGTGTGTTAGAGCAGGGAAAGAAGTAAAACATGCAGGACAGCAGCGCTCAAGGACCAGGATTGGAGACCCGAGTTAAGTAATTTATGTAGCAGGACAGCACAATATAAAAAAACATGCAATTACGGTTTTATTGTTGATTACTTTGATGACAATGTCAGTAGCTATAAACTCAAACTTTACTCGTGATTTTTATGTGTATTACTTCAATGCAGTTTCCATCTGCAATTTATTGCAATCCTTAGCAAAATCAATGTCAGCAAAATCAACATAGCAACACTGATATATTCAGTATATTGTACAACCCTAACATGTAGTATGTCTCATTTTTAGAAAGAACCAAGAATGTGAAGTTCAGAATTCTAAAGTATTTCTCCAGGTTGGAAGATTTTAAGGATCTCAGTGTCTTGTTCACAAGGAATGGCAGGATGAAATGGGAGATGATCCCTCTTCAGTAGTGATGCGCCATGGTGAAAAACAAAGTGAGTTAGGGTTAGTGTTAGTTAGTTAATTACTAGTCAATCTATGTCACAACTTTTATCTCTGGTAACGAGGTTTGAATCATAACCAAAAACACAAGATCTTAGATACAAGTTGAATGCATCTGCACCCTTAGTCTGGCGACATGTTAGTCATTCTGCTTCCTCAAAGAGTTTGTAGGCGGGGCATCCATGTAAGACGTAGTTAAAGAAGAATAAGTAACTCCTATGAAATCTGTGTGCTTACATGAGGCCACGGATGACTCATCAGTTGTTTGTTGTTTTCCTTCTGTTCCGCTTAAAGCGTAATGACGTGCATATTATGGCCTTCTTTTAGTTCCACTTCTCACATTGTTGTCCCAAGAGGAAGCTTAAAGAGAAGTGTAAATTTTAAAGGAATGTGGCTTGTACATGAAAATAACTACTTTTTCTCCTTTCATTGTATTTTAGCACTTCCAAACTAAAATGCAAGCAATGTAAATGCGAGAAGGCGTGCTTTAAAAAGCCACCCAGGCCACAAAATGACAGTGTGCAATTTTTGGTAGCACAATCTGTGAATCTTAGAAATAACTGCATTAAAAATATTTTCAATTGGACACAGACGTATGTACATCCTCACTCAGCGGTCTTTTCACAACCCTCCTTTCTGTTCAAGATGTGTTTACGGAACAGGGGCGTCCTTCGAGATCAAAATTGTATAATATTATGGGTCACGGGCAGGAAACAGAAGATGATAATGCATAGTAGAAGAAAATGGGGAAGTGAAAGGCTTTTGTTTTGAAATATGTCTGAGCAGGCTCTGCAACTATCAACTCCCTCATTGATCATCAACCTATAATCCCGTCTCAAATCTACTCATCACCACAGCAAAATTCAAACCCCAGTTGTACATCTTCTGCCTGCCAAATTGTTAGGTCAGCGTGAAATGAATTTCTTCCAGTCTAAAGCTGCTTTTTTAAATCTCTGTGCATTTATTCTCTGAAATAACCTTGCTTACTTTTGAACTTTTAAGGTCTACGGCTTCCATCACCGATGACTTTTCTTCAACTTTTGGCTTATCATGCTGTGCTTATAAGGAGGGTAGGAGTGAATAGTTATTTACTTTATTCTTTTTTCTGTTATGTCTGCCTGAGAAGTTTGGGTTAAAATAATATCCACCTAACAGAATCCAGAATAGTTATGTCAGGGTGTTCGAGAGAACCAAAAGAAACTCCAGCTCATCGATAAGGTTTTCAGGAAAACTGAATAAATGACTGGACACAGTTATTGTGGAAAAACTAGCAATGAATGCGACCCATGAAAAAAGAGTGGCAGATGGTCTTTAATTATATTTTTATTTCTGTGACTTTAGCAAATTTAGCCCTAAGCAGTTTTTTCTAAACAAATGCTGCAAGCAGATGCTCCTGAATTGTATTACTGCATCTTTCTGTTTGACTTATGTGGCATGTTGATAAGAAAGCCTCAAATTTCAAACTTTGCAGTCCAGTCAACAAAATGGTCTCGTTAAAAGACTGGGCCCACTGAAACAATTAATTATTAAATACAAGAAAACGGTGGACAGATAAAGTACTTATAAAGTATTTGTCTGTAGTGACTTTTGATATTAAGAAATATTAACACAAAAATGTTGTTTTCATAACTTTCATTAGTCTGCAGAATCATTTGCAGAATGGTTATGTTGTGTTTGGTGTTTTTTCACATTCTTGTAAGATCATGTGTCTTCTTAGATTGCTTTTTTTCCCACTAACTCAGCCATCTGATAAGGAACATGTCATAGTTATTAGCTATCTGAGGCCTCAAATGCGTACTTAGGCCCCTTGGAGCACATCACCTGAGGGCTTGGACAGCAAATACACAACCGCAGCGTTGGTAAAACGTGCAAACAAACTAACACAAGCCTGCAGAAAAGTGAGAGGAAGTGCTTGTTCAATATCCTGCAGGGGTCCACTTGAGATAAAATTCAGCAGCACTAAATAATGCAGTCCATTTATCAGAGGAAAAAAAATTGCAAACCCTGACACACACACACACATATGTATAGGGCACTCTCGGAGGATCGCTGTGATGTGAAGGTGCCTTTGTGTTTATGGCCATTCATCAGGATACGTGATGCAAAATGCTGTGGAAGGCAAATAGCGATGGTCGCGTCTTGTGTGGATTTTTGCTCCTCTGGCTTTGAACCCTCGCAGTGCATAATTCAGCACGGCTGTGCACTTGCAATGTAAAACAATCTACCCACTGTGTTTGAATTTGCATCATTCAGCCACGGTGAGCGCTGCAACTGGAGAAAACGCCAGCACAGCGGGACAGATCATCAAACAGGAGGACTTCAATTGGAATCCAATATGCCACGAGGTTTGGAACAAATAAAGAATTACAGTTTTGATGTCATGATTAAGACGTTTCCAAGCACGTGTCACTAACACACAGACTGTTTCCAACAGACTGTATTCAGGATAACCATTGAAAGGACTCTTTATGTTTAGTTAAATCTGCAGCAGCATAAAAACTTTATTATTAGTTTAGAAATCAAAGTGACGCAAATGGAAGAATTTTAAATGGATATAAAATCCATTCAAACAAAATTTGCAACCTAAAACATGCATTATTTTATCTTCTTGTTTCAATATACTTGGTTTGTAGTGTACATTAAAAATATATATTGAGGGCAAATCTTTAAAAAAACATACACACACAGCTGGTAGTGCAGAAGTAATAAGTCTATTGCTCCAGTTGAAATCTTGGCTTGTTTACTGAAAAAATGTTTACCCTGAAAATATGCAAACTGACAAACATATCAAAAACTTTGAAGTTCCATTTTAGGCTTAAATAATTTGTTTTTGTGGAATCTATAAAAGTTCACTACAGTTAAAGCAGCCACCTATTGATTTTACTGACATTTGTGGTCTTTATTCAACAGCCTATTATTGATGCATTATGCTCACTGATAGCCTTAGGGATCTGCACTGATCAGGGCTGGAAAGATGAGGCGTTTGCTATTTCTAATGTTCAACTGAACAGGCTTTCGATAGCTGCATGTTTTTGAAGTTCCCAGAAAGATCATCTTTTATAAAAGAATTCCATATGCACGTGAATGATGCACAATAAAGTTTTTTTTGTTTTTGTTGGGATTTTTTTTTGCTATCCAAGAACAGAAAAGCTTCTATTCCAGTTGTGGAGGGGAATGAACCCACAAGTCAACAACCTTAGTTTGTGATGCATGAGCTTCCTAACAGATTAGCTTCTGCACTTAATAGGTACTGTAATATACAGAAAAAACACAACCTTCAAGACAAATAAGTCCTTTTAATGTTTAACATTTAAACTTATCCTAATATAAAGTTCATTTGAGACCATAATACAGAACCAGTTAACACAAAAATAAGAGCTTGGCTCAATTCGAGAAAATGAAACTAAGAGGCTCAGACAAGATCGACTGGCACTGTGCTCTCAATCAGCTAAAGAGCAGCCAAGCTTTTCTTTCTTTCACCATCTCACAAAAACGGGTGGTCAATTCAAGCTGTCATCTCACTGCATGGCTTCTGCTGCTGCAGATTCTCTGCTCACACACGTCACATCTTACCTGTAATCATCCAGTGCCTGAAGGTTTGGAATCCAGGAGGGACACGGAAAATTGTGAAATATTATGGATCCTGGACCCAGTAGTTTCAGTCAACAAACCAGCAATCAATGCAATAAAACCTGAGAGTGGGAGGGTGTAGTTGGTGGATATTTACAGATGGATTTCTGTTGGTCCAGAATAATTTGTGTTAAAAAGTTGAAGCAAAGGAATCTAAGTTTCCATTGCCCTTATACTGAAGTGAGCTACTTCATGAGTGTTTCCTGTTGCAAGTAAACAATGCTGTTGTTATGCAGAGTTACCCTTACCTTTGCTAGTCATTCTGTTTAAAACCTCAACATTAACTGCTTTCCTTTCTTTGTTTCAGTCCTTACTAAGGTGTAATTTTAGCATGCAGAGTCAAGTTGTTTTAGCAAGGAAGTGACACGCTCCGCCATGTCGTCATCTACATATAAAGATCTGTTTTGTTCCTTAATTGTCACTGAAATAAGTCTGAATCATGAAAAAGAACGTGGCTCCTGCAGGTTTTAAGACGATATCAGATGGTATAAAGTGAGTCAGAATCCATTAGCTTTAAGTACCTGCACTGATTTACGGACAATAAGGTACAGTAGCACACTGCCGTCATCAGTCCTCTTTAATAGGAGATCAGCATCAGTTAGAGTACAGGGAAAAAAAGGGTAAACGTTATCCTGTCTCCTCCCTGTTGTTGTTATTTTAGTTTCTCCATTTTGCAAAGGTTTGGCAACTGTTTTATCTGGGATGTCCTTCCTGACTTAACCTGGGCTTGAACCTGCAGCCTCAGGGTCACAAGATCATGACCACCGAGCTAAAAACAATACTAAAACAAACAAGAACAAAGCTGTTTCATACGGCACTCAGCACATGTCGAGCTGTACATTTGTTGCTCGCGGCAGCATTAGACTAGTGTTATGCTCATGTTAAAGGGAAGAAAAGAGATGATCTGAGAATATTAATATATTATTATTAATTAATATTAACACACAAGCTTTAACACAACCCTGAAATAACTCAAACTGTTGCTTTCACACATCTTCGATAAAACTGCTGCTTTAATGAATTTCACGAGCAACTTTACAACACCAATCTATTTCTACTTTTTAATTACTGCACCAAACTCATTTGTGCAGCCCTCAGGCTTAAATTATAGCAATGAAAACAGACAGAGCAGCCCGTCGATGGCTCAGCTCTGTATCTTAACAACCCGACTCGAAGCAAAACGACAAACACGGTCCACCTCGCGTTTCTTTAGTCAGAAAGTACACAAAGATCCAAGTGAACCTGTAAAACTAATTTCTCACGCACAGTTTACTGCAGTGACACAAACAACATATTTGCGGTCTGATTGTTTAAGTAATTCCATCACAGAAACAGACACGCTCATGCGGGCAGGCCGGGGCGTGCTTGTCGCAGCTAATGCAACAGTTATGTTTCTGCTCCCGTAAAAAAACTCTAGCTTCAGCCTTCTCAGGCAGTGGAGATGGAGCATAAAGCCTCTCTCCTGACTGCAAACGGAAAACAACGATGACACAGTAAAAGGAAAAAGTCTCCTGTAGGCTAAACCTGGTTTGTTCAGATGGAACACTTCCTTCTCACCGAGGTCGAGGTAAGTGGGACAAGTTCCTCGACTCGCATAAACACACACAAGCATGAACACACACATTGTGCAATGCACCTCATGTTTGTGGCTCTTGCCTAGGACTTTTTTTTTTATATTCAGCACACTATCTTTTATTTTTTGCTTTGCTTGTCTTTTGTACATAATGGCTAAGTGAAAACAGGAGAAATTTATTAGATATTATAGCTGTGAATGACTGCAAAAAGATTCATTTTTAAACTTTACATAAACTTGTTGGCTTGTTAAATTCATAACTTATTTTAGTTAATATTCCTAAATGTTTTGAATTTTTTTTTAGATTTTTGTGTATTAAGTGCAATCCTTTTGACTGCTTTTCTAAGAAAAAAGAGGATGGACAACTTTCTTTAGCAAAATAAACTGAAAGATTGATAAGATTCTGGGGAAAGAATGAAAACAATGTTTTCTTTTGCAAATTGGCACAACGTGATGAAATATACAGAACCTAATTAAATTGCATAAAACTGGATTTAACTTAAAACGTTCTCATTTTCTTTTTTCTAATACTTCGAATAAAATTTAATTATTAGCTGTGTTCTCTGATTTGAATCTTGGCTGTTCACATTTTCTTTTTTTCTTTCCTTGTGCATGCATGTGTGGGTTTTGTGCAGGTACTCCAGTTTTTTCTTCAAACCCTGACAGCTGGAATAGGCACCACGACTGTGCAGTGACATTCTTGTTCCTCTCTGGTTTAACTTTAATGTTTCTGCCAAGAAGTATTGGAGAAACTTTTGAAAGAAAAATGTGTCAAACTCATAGAATCATTGTCAGAAATACCTAGCCCACCTAACTAGTTGTGCAAAAAGTTCCGATTTTATCACTGAAAAGAAAATAATATATAGTTCTATTTTTTTAAACTGCATAAAGAGATGATTTTTTTAATGATTAGAGTGCAAAGCACTGGGAATTGAGCACAGGTCATTTTTAACATTTCAAAGTGACAATCTTACTTTTTGTGACATTAATTACCAACGCTTTTTGCTTCTCGTCCCAAAGGGGACAACAAGAAAACCTTACAGATTAAAAATGACTGATAATATTCTTGTCCTTTCACACACTTATCTGAAAACAAAGCAATTGCCAGTTCTCCCACTCCAGGTAGTGTTTGCTGGTGGAGCTGTGCTGCTCACCAGCAGCCAAGTCACAAGAATAAGTTATGGTTCGCTGGCGCTCCAGCGACGGGCCTCCAGCATTGAACCATTCACGCAAACAAGCAGGCGTAAGAAAGGAATGCAGCTAAACAAGACTTTCAGCAAAAGCAGCCTGGCCGCAGGAATACGTCAGTACAGACCTGTGGAGGGACTGCATCAGAGCCGTGACACGCAGGAACACAAAGGTAAACACACACACACACACACAGCTGAATGAAAAACAAATTACATTAAAACCCCACACAAAACTAATCACTACAGAAGAGCAGGTTTACAGTTTTAAAGATGGAGCAGTGTTGACAAATGAGCAAAAGTGTTCTACACAAACACACACCAGCACGAGCAACATATACACTGCACACTTTACAATTCAAACCACAGGCAAATGATATACTTCTAAAACCTCTTTGACGTAAAATAAAAAAAATAATGAGATTTCTTTTAGAAGCCAGGAGCCTCTACATAGCATCTCTATCTTATTTGAATGGCACAATATAAATGTGCGTATGTGGGGAAGGGAGGGGGGGGCATGTGCTTGAATCACTGAGAGCAATACATCTCTAGGTAATTGGATCTGAGCACAACATGTCGACACTGGCAGCCAATCAAACATTTTTTGTCTTTGTATTTCCCTGCCAACATTAAAATCCTTCTGCAATATAAAGCATCTCACAGCGTGTACACGTGTATACACACACACACACACATATGCACACACACACGGCATTGCTGCTAATGTTATATTTTAAGATACAAGGAAGCAGCAGTTTTACTGTAATCGGCTTGTCACAACTCATACAAACACACAGGAAGGAGCAGCAACGTGCATATACCGGCAAAGACGAGATGTTAAAGGGAAAACAACAAAAATAAATAAATGAAATGCACTTTGCTGATCTGAGGACAGTTAGAACATGACTTTAAATTAGTCCCCTGAAACACACACAAAGACTCGAATTAAAGTCACCAGCTTTAATTTCCTGCCTTTTATGTTTATAACAGCTTTATGTTTTATCTTTCCGTCCATTGTTTGAGCTTTTCTCACTCTTGCATGAATGCACTCACTCACACACACACACACACACACACACACACACACACACACACACACACACACACACACACACACACACA
>JAVKLF010000063.1:12525174-12538354 GCA_034783495.1 Millerichthys robustus | reverse complement strand
GTATTGACCAGTGTTGGCTAACAGTCGTAAGGCCCACAGAGAGATAATCAGAACCGCACACAGTTTGTAATCTACAGTAAATTCTGTGAAGGACTGAGTACATGCAGATAAAGCTCTGACGAACACAGCAAAACACACACACACACACATTGTCATCTGACTTGTGCACACACCACGGGACTCCACAAAAACTAGTTAGTTCTGAGCAAAAACTGTTTTTCTTCAATCACATTGGACCCACACAGCCACAAACTCACCCATTAGCTGACAAAGATTATTCATCTAAAACTCATGTTTAAAACTAAGCCTGTTGTTACCTTCTCAAAAGCAATCAACACGCACACAACTCTGATATGTAATCACTCTCACTCACTCAATTACACCTTCACACTTACACACACAGACACACACAGGGTTTAAAACGGAAACACAAACTTGTTAGCTGTAAAGGCAGGGTTTAAGTATGCATGATATTCATAAAAACAGTGATTTAAGATGCACATGCCCTGAGAAGCAGATGTAATCCCCGTGTGTTTGACCCGACTCATATGAAACGGTCATGTGATTGAAAGCTCTAAATGGTTAAGGTGCACTCTGGGGAATAGGGCTAATCTACATAATGGTGGAACTGTATTAGGAGTATCCTGATGCACGTGCGCACACACACACACACACACACAACACAACACAGTTGTTCCAATTGATTGGAAGTCTCTGTCCTTATTAACACAAACTGTTTTGTCCTGTTTGTCGTATTTGCCTGAGACAACCAGAGTGAACACAAAGATGTGATTAGAATTTTGTATTTGGTCTCACCACTATGATTGCATTCATTGATTTCAGGATGATGAAAACAGCGACACATAAACCTTTTCATTGTTTTTTCTTTTCTAAAAAAAAAAGAAGAAACAAAATGTAAGCCAGAATGTTTTAACACCACTGTACCACCACACAAATCTTTGCTTTGCTGGGTCAGTTCAGGTGAGCTTTGAATCAAAAACACATTCATTTTAAATAATGTTTGAATCAGGTAGGGTTTTAGTGGGACTGAGAGCAAGTTAAATGTTACCAACACAGAATACAAGATCAGAGGTTTTGTCACTTGCAGCTCTGGACTTCTGCTGTTTTAGTTTTTGTGGGAGCTTTATGTTACATTGAGTTTGTTACGAATTTATTGAGTCATTTTCTGATGGTTGCTCTACTGATTGCATCGTGCACATGTGTATCTCTGCAAAATTGGTACAAATTGGTTAATTTGCAAATACATGCAACACTAACGTGAATAACTAAACAGATGGATGACTGCTCAAAGTACCATTCATACTTCTATGTAAGTAAATTCACAATTACACATTTTTTATTACTGCACCTGCACCTTTGATTTGAACATTGAACACATGAATTTAAAAATATTACTAAGATCCATTACTCAAAAATAGATCTAATTAAATTAAGTACAATTCGGTTGATTTAGAGTTCATTTAAAGAGCATTGTATAATTATTTAATCAGTAAGTTCATAGAAAGCACAGACATTAAAAAAAGAACTGGTTTGATTACTGTTAAGAGGGTTTGTGATCAAACCCTTTCAGTTCGACATGAAGCGTACAGCAACATCACATCGCATCAAGTATGAAAAATCCCTTGAAGAGATGTGTGTCTGCATGTGTGCACATGTAAAAGTTACCTCACCTTATTGTTGCTCATAATTAATTTCCTTAAACAATCCAAGCAGTAAAAACAACAGCAGGAAAGCGACCGGGACACGCCTTACGAAGACCTACGCAAACCTCACACACTTTTAACACTGAGCGCCACTGTTTGCAATGATAACCTGTTTCAACATTTGATAACCTGACTTTACAGTGACTCTATAAAAGGCGAAGATAAAGCTCCTACTGTAAACACGCACATTACATATCTTGTATTGCAGGAAAGCATGGCGAGTTGTCCTCATGTGTAAAAGCACTGAAGCCATTTGTTCTTAGGTGGCTGCAAATTCAAGTGCTTTGCAAGCAAACAAATTAACATGACTCACATTTTCGAACATCTCTGAGAGCACTTATGGATTGTCAAGGTACACGTGTGGGAGTGATTCTCTTGATTTGGTGAATATAAGGTGTCTCGGGGCTTCAGCTCCTTCAGTGTGAAGACGTTGCTTTCTGCATCACACTGCAGGAGCAGAAGCAGCAGCGATACATTGTTCGATGACCCACAGAATAGCCACACACTGAAAATAATAAACCTTTCAGACTTCTATTCATCAGAAATAACAGAGCAACACGTTGAGAGGCTGCTTGGTGGTTGCTATGTGAGTTAGTGCGTTGGCAACCTGAAAGGTTTACAAGCCAGTTTCCATACCAACATGCACCATCTCCTCACCGAGAAAGAGGCAGAAGAGGAGGAAAAGAGGAAGAAAGAGAAATCTTGAGATTTCTTATCAATGAGAACAGTTTCTGGGTATGAGGGATTGTGCATTTGGGACACTAAATCAAGGCATACACTGTATCAAAAACACACATAGTTGTGTTCAATTTTCTTTATTTCAATCCTTTTTTTCCAACTTTCTTTTCTTCTTTCAGCCACGTCCACACCAAATTTCAGCTCAATATTTGTAAAACTGACTGAAGTATTTCTGCTAGCTAATGCTGATTAGCTGAAGTGGCCATCACATTCCAAGTGAAAAATCTGTCAGCTCCATGTCCAAGAAATTTATACAAGTTAAAAGAAAATATTTTATTTTTAAAAATTTGCTTTAGTAATTGTTATGCTGTATATTTGATTTGATTTATTCAGAGTGACGTTAGGCCCATAAGGAAATAGAGCCATCTTGTTCTAAATAAAATAAATGTGTTTTTAAAGTCATTGTATAGCTTTTAGGTCATAACTAAGTGAGTACTCGGTATCCATACTTGGTATTGGCGAGTACCTAAACTGAAGTACTTGTACTCAGTTTAAGAAAAACTGATATTGGGCCACCTCTACATAGACTGACTCATGAGAGTTTCGTTAAGTTTAATCCATTGGTTCATGAGATATTTTGCCAACAGTAATGACAAATGAACACACAGATACTGGCAAATACCTTTCCGTGGGCAATAAAATCATTTCGCTGTTTGCTGAAAAATGCTGTGAGGCTGTCAGTTTGCTGAGTTGTGGATTTAGGATTAAATTGTCAGGCAGATGAATTAACACGAGGCTACAGTGAACTGGACAGTTTTTACAGGCTTTCAGCTACAAACTAGACTCACGATCTGCTTTGTGTTTTGGTTCTTGTTCTTTGATCACACTGTAATCCTGACAGTGACCTTTATGTAAGAAATGTTCTGACCCTGAACTGAAGTCTGACTCTCTGACTGTAATTGTTTCTTAGACTGATCCTTTGATCTACTTGACGGTCACTGTCACTTGCCGATAAAAGACGGAGGTTTTAAGTGGATTCGCTGCACCAAGAATGACAATTTCTCGGCAAAAGAAAGTCAGACAAGAGGCACATAATCCTGAACAGAGTAGATCTTTATCTTGGGTTTAACAGTGAGGAGCTTTAACATTTGGAATTAACTTGAATGCCTAAATATTTTCACTGTCTTTGCATTTGCTGCAAGAACAATTGTGAGGCAAACTGAGTTTTTCCAACAATAATTTCCTAATAAATAAATGTAATGCTCAGATTATGTCATGTCATGAAAACCTAAACTTGACTGCCAAAAAGGGAAAAGTGACACACTTTTCTCTCCGCATGATTATTTATAAGGAGCAAAATCACTAGGTAAAAAAGGGTTGTTTTGTCTGATTGATTGAAAGTAAATAGTACAAGTAATGCAACATTACAAACCCAGTGACGACCGTCAGCCGTTTTCTTATCACCCTTCTGTTGATCATGAAAAGGCTGCAGACAACATTAATGTTTAGATTTTGTCACATTAACATGGCGTGTGGCCAGCATCATTTATTTCAGTCAACAGGTCAGGTTGGCGGCAGGAATTTGGTTCGATCTTTACGGCTCCACCACACATGACTGAAGTGATGACGAGCATAGAGAGAAGCATTTATCGCTAGAATTATTAATGGAGTTGAAGTCAGGTGAGGAAAGCAGACAGGTTGTTGTTCAGTCTTCTTTAATTTTTTTTTCCAAATGAAACTAGCATTCCTTGCAGATCACTGATTGTCCTTTATAAAAAAATACAAATACCCACTGTAAACAAAAATCTCAACTGATCTGTTAAAGGTTGGGGTATGAGCTGGAGATGACTCTCTGAAACCACCACACTAAATTTTAGCTTAGTATCTGTGAACCGACTGACTTACAGACATTCGTGCGCTTGTTCAGGTCAGTTAGTTGTGACAACCATCTTGGGTTGATTCCAAAAATGACACACTTGTACATGTACGTCCTTCCCACATAGCAAACAGGTGTGGGTCAGATCTGGCAATGATGGCACAGTTTTTAAGATGACATGCCACAACTGGACCAGTTGTGGTTTGGTTTATGTGGCCCAAATTTGGGTCATCCCGCCATTCTTTGCAGTATCTGGGTATCAGTATATTGTTCTGTGAAAATGCTAACGAGTAGAACTTCTAAATGGAATGCAGCTCTCACTAATCATCCTGTGGTTTTCCACATTTAGACTCTGAAGACTAAATGTCTGCCATGAAATCATGTAAACTGGAAAAAAATACAGTACTAAAATTTGTATTCGGCTGTTAAATAGGTGTACAGAGAAAAGAAAATGTGATTTTTTTTGTACACCTTATTGCTTGAGGATCATTTGTTCACATATCCCGCACCATGTGAAAATCTTTTCACACCCTCAATGATGGGTTTGAAATGCCTGTAGAGACCTACTCACACTTTCTGCCTCTAGCTACTGTTCCATTTTGCAGTAAATGTCTGGTGTGTGGCATACAAAGTTTGCAAAAAAACAAAACAAACAAACGTGAAAACAACTAGTACATTCTGAATATAAACCTAGATGCATGCAAAAACATAAAAAGATGCATTTAGATCGTTACGCCTCTTTTTCTAGTTGATTTGTGAAAATGTAGTGAGATAACTAGATTATTATTGGTTTCACAATTTCACAGTTGTGTGAGGATCTTTCTAATCTACCTCCAAGCTCACCCTTTCTGGCCGAAACACAAAAACTCATAAAACATGAACTTCTGCTGTCAGACGGGAACAGGTTTTAGGTGGACAGTGCCAGTTTTTGATCACAGACTCGCTTCACTTTCAGTGCTTTGTTGATGTCACTGAAGGAGCTTGACTGTGACCTTGGCATATCAAGCATCCAATCAACGTTTATTCTTCCAAGGGCCTCGGTTTTGAAAATTCATCCATGTCACAATAAAAAGCACTTCATTTTACTCCTTTTACTTAATCATATTGGCAGAACTCATTACAGGCAACAAGGAGGTCGACAAGATCTGGGAACATCAGTCCAATTAGTCTTCACAAAGCAAAACAAACAAAAAGAAAACTGCATGGCCAGACACTTGACTTTGGTGGCAAATAATTGTGCTTTTATCACTGTCTGGTTGCAAGCACGTCGTCAGCTGTGACATCAAGTCACACATACATGAGAGGAATGTATTTGATGAAAAGCTCAGGGGTTTGATGAAGTCTTCCTTGGGTCTTGGCAGGGTTTTACTGCTAAAGAAAATTACTATGTGGACATCCAAAACATTTTAAACTTCATCGTTCACGACACGGCTGTGTATGCCTGCAGCAATTTCAAAATAGTTTACAAGGATTTAAACAAATGTCCAATGTTTTTGGGTTTGGTATAAATAATATTTTTATGGCAACCAGTTCCTAGAGTTCATCTAGATTCATGTAGAATTTAATTCACTGTTTGCAAATTATTCTGGACTGATTCTAAAATCATGAAAGTTAGATTATGATTATGGGATAGACTGACAAACAACTGACTGTGCCTGCTAATGATGGAGCTGAATCTGAAGATGGTAGTCACTTATTAAACACTTATTTTATATAATTATTATTTGCCATATGAAAAGAATAGCACACTACTTTGCTGCTTTCCTCATGTGACCTCATCCATAGATAGAATGAATGCCTAATTTTAAGTGAGTGTATATTTAAAAACAATAAAGATATAACCCCTGTGAGAGTTTGATTATTTTAACTCCTTTGTTTCTCTCGCTGTTGCCAACCTTTCTGCTTGTCTTGTTCAATTAAACAAAGAAACAGCGAGGGTTTATTGTAACGACATAATAAACAAATCATCTTTAAAAATGCAGTGTTAGTATGACACAGGACTGCAGTTTTCTTCTTTCACCTCCACCTGAAGAAGATCAGTTCATGCGTGATCTGTTGTTCTTTGGAACTGCAATCCAAACACACATCAACAGATTATTTTAAACCAGGTGTTTTTGCATCTATACAACTAGGAACATATTTCTCTATTAGGGGTGGAAAAATAGAATCATCTCTGTGACCACATCAAAGAAGGCTACAAACTGCTGTTAGTGCAGCTTAGTCCTAATTAGGATTCACCACACTGCCCTCCCCACAACTATATGATGATTTCAGTACAGAAAGGCCAACCTGAAAGGCACAGAAAAAAAGTGGTTAGCTGTCCCTTCACAGCAAGAAGGTCGAAGGTTCCTGATTTCTGAAGTTTGCATGTTCCCCCTCGTGCACACTCTGGTTTCCTCCCACAGACCCAAAACATGCATTTTAGGATAACTGTTAATTCTTATTGCCCCTAGGTGTGGCCGGGCTAAATTTGCTGATGGCGCCTGGCTTAAAAAGTGTGTTTGTGTGCATGTACAGTATCTTTCGTTCTGTAGTTCCTCTCAGCGAATGTTGCAGCGCACAGAAACTCACACACCCATTTCCTTCCTTGGGGATCTCTGCTCATGTCAAAGGTGAAACGGTAAGCAGCATAAAGAAAGGGGAAAGATAAGGAAGATAATGAAGCAGAACACAAGGGGATGAGGTGGGAAAGCATGAGATGGAAGGAAATAAGTTTCACGAACAGGAAGTTAAGGTGGAGCAACGCTGTCAGTCACAATCAGTGTAGTCCTGATACTGGAAAGTTATAAAGATGCAGGAGCTCACGCGCTGTATTCGCAACATGAACACGCTTGTTGAATATGGGGAGAATACACACACGCACACAGGTCAAGTAAAAGTAAAGGAAAATCAGGGTTGCAGAAATCCTCGAGGAAGAGAGAAGACGTTACAGTGAGGTTAAAAGACGGAGAGACTGAAAACAAAGACTTTGGAGTCTTGGAGAGGAAAACAGCAAGTGCCCAAAAGAGGGAATAAGAAAAAGAAAAACACTGCAGCAGCAGAAAGGAACTAAAAAAATAATAGATGGAAGACGTCATGCAGGAGCAGTGAGGGTTAAAAAAAACCCCACTGCAGCAAACTTTCTCCTCCACCCTTTCACACATCCTTTTCTTGTTCCTTTTTCTTTAACTTGGTCACACGAAATCACCCAACAGCTAATGAGGCGTGGGTGACAGAGTCCAGCAGCATTACACAACAGTGATATTGTGATGTGCATTTGAAAGAAATCCAAGGATTTGATTTTTGTATTTGTGTAACGGTAAGTGAAAGTGAAGAAAAGCAGATAGATCAGACGGACGTGTGCCGTCTTTGTCTCTTGAGTTCTGTCGTCTAATTGGTTCCTCGGCTCAACAAATCAGGAAACCGCACCGAGACTATCTGCTGCTGAACAGATTGAATAGTTGCTACAAGTGGTAACGACAACAGCGTGTGTGTGTGTGTGTGTGTGTGTGTGTGTGTGTGTGTGTGTGTGTGTGTGTGTGCATCCGCGCAAAATTGTGTTTGTGTGTGAAATAGCCACACAGGCTCTGATTTGTTGCTATGGTGCCCCATCTTCCTGAGATGCAAAAAAAAAGAATACAATTTATACAAACAATTTCCTCTTGATAATGAAGCAGAGCATGCACTAACCAGAAAAAACTAACACACCCAGAAAAGTGCTTCGCAACTAAACTCTAGAGGAAAAGAAAGGACAATAAGTATATTTCCTTATGAGACATATTACAATACAAAACATAAAACACTATAATTTATCAAGATCAAGTGCTAAAAAGATGTCACGTATCTTGAGGACAGAATTATTCACATTCACAAAACGGAAATTTTTGACGTGCAGGAGAGCATAGATATTAGATGGGTTCTGTTCAGAGGTCTCTTCGTATGTGAATTAACAGTGCAAACAATATTAAAGCACACATGGAACCAAAAGGGGCTTAGAAAACGAAACCAGGATGTCAGGATGGCATTCTATACGAGCTGTAAGATTTATGACACTGACATTACTGATAAGGTGTAGGACTGTGTGTGTCTTTTCCTGTGATCCTATAAGATATTCCAATTGCTGATTTTTTTAAGCATAAAAATTATTGTCTTCGCTTTTTTATAAGAAAAATAACTAGAAGATATGGCAAAAAGAGACTACTGGAATGTTTGTTTAAAACTGAATGAAGATAAACTAGGAGACAAATAAATACATTTCTGTAAAGCACAACTAATCAGTGACATTTTGAACTCAAGTCTAAATTATTCAGAGCATATGCTTCTACAATATTAGAAATATTGTAATTATTATATTTTTGCCTTTGTCTGTGCATATTCAGAACAACAACATTTAAGTGTACTTCTATAAATGACTAACTTTTGGAACACAATTTAAGATGGTCTTCACAGATACGTCAATTTAGCAAACATACGAAACAATCACAGTCTGGGTTTTTGGGTCTGGGTCTGGAAGCAGCAGGAAGTCAGACACTACTTACACTCTTAAACTGAATGTATTCTAGCGAGAAGAGAAGTTCTCTGTTCTCTCGCTGATCCAAACTTTGCATGAATCGCTCCTGGGCAGAGGTTGGTTTGCTGTGTGTCGGTGCTGCTGAACAGACGACGAGACTCCACTGTCATCTGAACCAGTGGTTCCCAACCCTGGTCCTCAGGGAACAGTATCCTGCATGTTTTAGCACACCTAATTTGTACGATTGAGTGATTAGCAAGCTTCTGAAGGATCTGACAATCTGCTGAGGAGAAGGGAAACAACTAAAACATGCAGGATAGTGTTCCTAAACAATGTTCAATATCCTGAAATAAATAGGTTCTAGTTCTAGTTCTCCATTATCTGAACAACATCCATCTCTGTGATGTCTTAGTGTTGTAACAATCAAACTGGTTTCCACGCCACGCACTCGCTGTGTTTCTGTTGGCATCTCACAATGACACACTGCAGGGGGAGTGGCTTCCTGGAGATCATATATAGGCCTAGCAGATTTCTGAATTGCTTGTGTAGTTCAAACTCAGCTTTAGCATTAACACATTTGGTGTTGTGTCAGTTGCAAAGTTTAATCCAAACGGGTCTGGCCTAATAAAAAAAAAGGATTTTTGTTTCAAATTTCATCATAAAAAGATACGGTTTTATGTAAGATGCATTCCTACAGATTTTTAATTAATCGTGCAAACCATTAGCAAATTACTCAACATGACGTCGATTTAAAATTTAATCATCAGAACAAGGATTAATAAATGCTCTGATGATCTTGATGCAGACAGATGGGCATGGCTGCACAACTTAAAGATGCATTGCTGTAGCAGCAGAGGCACTGTTTGTCCGTTTGAGCGTCACAGAAACAAAAGCCTCCTCTAAAAGCAGCGATGCAGTCAACAGGTCAGCGTGAAGATAGCTCTGACTGAACAATGGCAGTTACAGCCACAACAAAAGTGATGCACTCTCTCTCACGTCACTGCGCTTGTTGAACACGTCAAAAAAAGAAAAGAAACGAAAACTGATCCACATCATCACCTATACAAACAGGACCTAATCACACGTGTTTGACCCTGATCATCCCTGGAGTTTTCCTTACACTTCCCCTTCACAATATCCCCACTGTCCCTCTTCCTTCCTCCTTTTCTTCTTTCACAATGCACCCACCCCCACCCCCAGTTCTCCCTTATTGCTCCCTTCAACCCTGTTTTAAACCCCTGTGTCCTCGCTGCACGTTTGCGAGGCTAAACAAATCAGTGCTGCTGTCACAGTGCCCCCAAGTGGACAAACACTTTCTCAACCTTCAGCACGCCGCCACGAGCCCCTTCCAAGTGTGGGAGCTGCGACGAGTGAAGTGAAACAAGTGGAATCTATTTTATCGCCTCTCATTTTTGACAGTTTTTTCGTATTCTGTGTGCCATGTTTGAAAGTGTTGTGCCTTTACAGAAACATCAGAAAAAGTAGTGCAAGTGTAATTTGTTAACAGAAATTCATTTCTGCCCTCATTCTCCTCAGAATTATAGTCAGATAGACTATAGTGTGACTCAAACAGTGAGAACATTGAGGAGCAAAATGAGTTGAGATGTGTTGACAGTTTATTTTTTCCAAGAATTGCTGTAATCAGACAGAAGCAGCTGCAAAGCGGAGAAATGAAGAGCAACTTCTGCTCCGACTTCATTTGAAAGCCCCGCATCAGTTACAGCATCGCTCCACCTCCCAAACACTAACTTCAAAGTCTTACAAGTGTTCTCCCTCTTCCTCCTTTTTTTTTACACGCACACACCTCTGTAGGGAATACCGATCAGCTCATTGTTTCCATTTCAAAGGAAAGCTTGAGGCCCATACAGAGTAAGAATTAAACATCTTGTCTGTTCCCCAAAAACAGGATAAATAGGACGATGAAAAGGGAAAAGGAAAAAACAAGACAAGAAGGACATCTAATCCGCTGAGAAGCCACACCGCCAACTGGCTTTTCTTCCTCCTTCTATTCACAGTCATGTCATGTGGTTCTTTTTCACAAGCATATCTGAGTCAGAAGTTCAAATAAAAAAATGTATTGTTGTGTATAAAAACACTGGTACGGATTCCTGATTGTATTTTATGGAAGTGGAGAGGGAAACTTCTGATTGAAAAACATATTATTTACTTATTTTATTTATTAAAAACATCTTTATTAGTTCAAAGCTTTATTTTTTAGTAACGAAATTAAAACAAATGTTTATATCACAGTTTATCACAGTTTTAGGCCCCTCCTTTTGTTTTGAGTTGGTTCAGTCCAGCTGTGTGTCTCAAGCAAATTCTTTATCGCACATAAAGAACCAATTGTGATTAAGCTTAAAAAGAAAGTGCCATTTAACATCACTGTAATCACCAACTTTAAAAAGAACACAAAATAATAACTAGTGTCATGAAGGTTAACTAACCCAGTTTGATGCGCTGGTTCCAGATAAACTCAATGATCTACACTGAACTAAAATCCCCAGTTCCAAGTAAAAAATAAAAACAAATAAATAACCTAGGAGTTGAAATTTGTCACAGTTTCAGACGTTTTTGAACCCAGGAATGCAGACGCATAAACATAAAATAAATCCAATCCAGGACGTGACAGCATTTCCAGTTTAAGAGTTCTGATGTCACCGGTAGAAAGAAAACAAACAAAATGCAAAATAACAAAAACTGTGCCACCTCTTCATCTAATGTCAGCTTGACAGTCACAGAAAATGTTTCAGATAAAAAAAATTTTATCAAAAGTAAAAGGTTTGTAGATGTTAAAAGATAGTTTTACGCTTTGAAAAAGAAATCAAGCTATTGGTCAAAATAAGTTAAAAGGTATCAATCTAAGGCTTGATATTTAATCTCCAAATTTTAGTCGCCATACACCCACAATACATCTGGGGCACTATCACAAAAATATACAGTTTGTCTGTAATGTAGTTCGAGACCATTTTTAATTGGATTAGCATCTTCCTGACGTTGCTCCCCTCATAGAACATAATCAGGCTCCCGTGTGTGCACATGTGATTACAGCTAATGTGTCTCCCCAACAAGAGGATCAATAGTGTCAAACCAGGATTCCATCTAACGCCTGCTTTCATGTGATTACTAGGCCAAGCTTCTTCTGTACAGCATGTATTCAATAAAACAGTGGCATTAGTGTTGTTGCCATGAAATAATAAAAACTGAGTTTGATGCCATTAAGGGATGAAATAAGCACACAAATGAGCAGAGATGTTCAATTTTCTTTTCAGATTATCCCGGTCACATCTGTTGCTATAATCACGTGGCTCTGTGTTTTAGTGATGAACTTTAAGCCCAGAATTGCATAAATTTTGTTCATTCTTTTGCTGCATATCTAAATGCCATCATGCCGCTTGCTGCCACTGCTGATGACACCTCCAAAAGCTCCACAGCACCTCTGTATAACCATGAAAGCTCTGAATCTCATGTCTGTTTTTTTTTTTGTCTTTTTGGAGTAGAGCTTAAAGTCAACAGTGGCTGACAAGCAGTCATAAATGGTGCTTATCTGGGGATAAAAACAAAAGTGGTAAAATCGCTGAAAGAAAATGATGTTAGAATGCCTTGTGGCAAATCTGAAAGGTGAATGTGCATCTGCACATTTCTCTCAGACCACATTGTTTTCAACCTTGTAAGATATTTTATTGATTTGTATTTGAAGTTTTAAATGCATTTCACATATACATATTACACAAGAGATGTTTAGAGTATTTTTATAATCAATATGCAATCAGTTTATTAGTTTATTATCAGTTTAATATCAGTTCTTGGTCTAGCCCTGAGGTGGTGGTCATCCTTGCATTGGCAAATAAATGTTCAAGTCTAAAGCTCAATCGGTTTCCTGCGCATCATTCGGGCTTGAACCTTGATCACCTCAGTTGCTTTTAACCTAAACGTAATTTAAATTCTAAATCGTTATCTAAGTGGTCATAGTGAAGCAAACTGTGATGTAATTCTTGTAGGTCAGTGGCCAGCAGGGCTAAAAACTGTTTTTTTGCCATTTAAACTGCCACTACTGTAGTTTTCCTCCTAAATGTTTGAATCACAGAGAAAATGATCCACCAACACGACAGGAAGAAGTCTACAGAAGACCGATTCTTCATTCAGAAACAGGCTTTGCTTTCACACAGACACTTTTAAGACAAAACTTATTTAGGTCATCAAATTAATCTTATTCATCCGTACAAAGATGTAATTAAACTGATGCAACTTGATTTATTTTCAAATGTACAGTCTCAGCATCTACAGTTGAACTCGGAAGTTTACAGAGACTCATCATGGACATCAGTGTTATATTAATTCTGAATTATTTATTTTGAGCCATTTTTCCCATCGTTGAATGAACTTTCTTTTTTTAATGACATTTCCTGGAATGGG
>JAVKLF010000063.1:12463703-12477271 GCA_034783495.1 Millerichthys robustus | reverse complement strand
CACACACACACACACACACACACACACACACACACACACACACACACACACACACACACACACACACACACACGGAGTGCTGTTGAGTCCCAAAGCATCTTTCGAGTGACTAATCTACTATTAACACTTGTCTCCACGGCCCTCCCTTCTTTTCCTCCAGCAGTTTTTCCATCTTTCTCACCACCCTTTTTTCTCTCTGTCATTCCTTCCTCTATCCATTTTAACTCACGGAGTTCAGCAGCTTTTGAGAAATTAAATCTAGCTTTCTCTTTTAAAGCCCCCCATTTAAATCTCTTTTGTATATCTTTAATTGTTGTTTTTATTTATTTGAACTGTTTTCATCCAGCTCTCCATCGTGCTTTTTTTTCGATCTGTGTTTACATTTCTTCCTCCCTCCGGATCGATTCCTTTGGCACCACAGCCTCCAGGGTACTTCCATTATGATTGTATCTTTTAGATAAGCTGCCTGTCAGACAAGAAATGGTCTCCAACTTCTCAGAGCCTGGTGATGGTGAAGGATTAGGTTAAACAATGCCAATGGTGTGAAAAGTGAATAATAAAAATAAAAAGGAATTTAAAGCAAACTGCCAATTATAGATGAGCAAATAAAACAGACTATGTAATTAGCATATAGGACAAAAACTGGAACACATTTATATTTCATGTTGTTTGGAAGAGATTCAATGACTGCTCTGAACTTGAAATAGGTGTAGTACTTTCAATTTCTTTACAAGCATTTGTGGCCAAAATACATTTAAGTTCAATTCACATCTTTATCAGACACCAGTCGATAAGGTCCTCTGCATGATTTTTCTTGAGGTAAAACAGGTCATTTTTCTTTTAAATAAACTAAATCCCTGACAAAAAGGCCAATTTATTGCGACAGATGGAACTGTTCAACAAAGAATTACCGTCAATTTAATAGTGTGCTTGTTTTCTTCTTTATGAAAAATGTTGCGCAATCAATAAGATAAGCAAGGTGACAGGTTTTTTTTTTCTGAGAACAGATGGATGGCACACAGACACTGCAGATGAAAATGACCAAAAATAGTCTGCGGGCCAAACCTGTGAATGTGATATTTGGCTTTCGAACTCCTGCCCTTTAGCTAGGATGGGGCAGGACAGCTAGACAGTCATCTGATTGATTGTGTAGAAAAGGAGAAGAGGACAGTGGTTGCCATGGGGACAAGAAGAAGGTGCATTCTTTTCTGGGTTTTTTCCTTTTTTTTCCTGAGGATCAGTAATTGGTGATAAACTTGAAGGAAGGGCAGTGCAATCAGATGCAGACGGCTTTCGCAGCACTGAAAAAGCTGGACTCAGAGAGTGTGTGTGTGTGTGTGTGTGCGTGCGTGCGTGCGTGCGTGTGTGTGTGTGTGTGCGTGCGTGCGTGCGTGCGTATTGTGTGTCCTCCAGTCAGCTGGAGGTGACAAAGTGTTAATGAAATGTATAAAAGGAAACAGTTTGGATGAAGTGTCTCCAGCTGAGGGAGCTTCATGTGACACTGCAGAACATCAAGCACACAATTTTACTCCTCCTCAGCCACAGCCTGTAGGAGAGGTTTCAAGGATAATAACACACGAAAACACAAACTTGGAACCCTGAGCACATAAACTTGGGGGGGGGGGGGGATCAAAAATAGACTTTAAAGGAACAGTTCAGATAGTTTCATATGGAATTTGATAGAAAAGTTATGACCAGTAAGTATCTTACTTGTAGTAGATGGCTCTTTGAATGACATCAGTTTGGAGAAACAGTTTGTTTGTGGATTGAAGTGTGAACAGAAGGGACAAAGTCAAAGTGGATCGTTGTTGTCCTAAAACTTTATACTAAAAGATTTCAGAGCGTTTCATACAAACACCTTTTTATATATTTTTAAACTAATTCTAGGATTAGTTCTATTTTGTGTGCTGAAGACAGATTTAATACTCTCAGTGAAGGATAATTTTTATTGAAGGTTTCATGGCCCTGCGTACTCCATCTGACGCTGCAAAATAAGCTCTGATTGACATAGTTGTATGATGAAAATTGCATTATTTTGTTCATGAAGCAGTTTCGCCCACTCCTTGACACAACGCCCGCACCGAACTTTGTCTCACAGGCGAATGCGCAAAACGGTTGAAAGTTGTGGGCTTGTTTATGCAGAAACGCAATGACAGCATTCTGCTTCAACTACTTTGCTTCCAGAAGCCGACTGTTGTGTGTCCAAACAACCTGGAGAATTTTGAGGAGCAGTTTATTGAGGCAGTGAAAACGAACAGTACATCCATCTATATGACTATTCGAAACACTTCTAATGATAGCCAAATGGTCAAAAACGGTCCTGCTCGTTTAAACAGTGACGTGATGCAGATACTACGTCCAGATGTTAGAATAAATTGTGGTTATTGGACAATTAAACACACGTCTGGCGGCCCACTGCATGATCAAAATCCGGCATCATCATTGATTCGATACAATACAGGGATGTTACTCATATTATTTTGTGCAAGTTTCTGTATTTGAAATACTGAGTTATAAGCTTCCCACTGCCGCTACAGTCTATCTGTTATTTCAGACAGTTATGAAAAAATAGGATTGGATAATAAATGCTATAATAGAACCTTTTAGCCGGTAGGCTCCTTTTTACTCCAAAAAAGTCCTTATAGTTTGCCCGACACCACAGTCATTGAAACTGATTGTCAGAAATGTTTAAACCCTTTACTCTGAGTTTCAACTAATCTCCACAACCTGACTCAAGAGGTGTGTGCGTATGTGGCTGCAGACTGCTGGTTCTCAGTGCTGCAGCTCTCATGACTGGGAAAGTCCTAATAGTGCTTGTAAGTTTGACGTTTTAAATGGACTGTACTTATATAGCACTTTTCTACCAAACCTGGACACTCAAAGCGCTTTACACTACAATCTGTGCCCTTATTTACCCATTCACACAGAACTCTACTGAGTCTCTCTACAAAGCTAATCTACATAAATCATTCTATGAAGACTAGTCAGTGCTTAAATCACATTCATACACTGATGGGACATACATCAGAGGCAGTGGGGGTCAGCATTTTGCCCAAAAACACTTGACTGAATAGCAGGGGAGTCGAACCACCAACTCTTCGATTGGAAAACGACTTCACCTGACCACTCAGCCCGGCTGTGGCTGAGTGATATTAGACGTCATAGTCATCACGGTGAGCATAAGACATTGCCTCTGACTTAATGAAACATGCGCAAATGTCACTGAGAGTTTTATTATTGGTTTAATTAAATAAGAGTTCTAAATGGTCTTTCAAAGCTTTAAATAAACACACTTGTGCTTATTTGTGTGGACATCTGGTTGCTGAACTAAAAGGGGATGGGTAAGTGAGGTGGTGTAATTTTTAATTAAGACGCTAAACACTGTTTGCTCAATTGTGCACATTCATGTCGTTTCCATTCCGACAGTAAAAGGCTGATCGAGGTATTGACCACTTACAGTACCAGCTTCACGTTAGCGTCAACAAACCAGCCTCTCCTCCCAGCTGCACCCTGATTACCCAGTGTGACCTCTGAGACGAACACCTTCTATAATCGATGTGCTGCAGGGATCGACGCCTCGATGGGGATCATCCTCGCTTGAGGGGTTACCGTGACAACGGAGATCAGCAATTTCTGGGGTGAAAATGACTCTCGTCCACCAAAGGAAACGAGAGCATGTGTTTAGGAGTCTGAGCTGAATGGAGAGGTTGATCAAATCCACAAAAAGTTGTCTGAAGCTGTTCGCCGATGGAAAGTTTATCAGGGATGACAGGATGAGCGAGTTTTAGACACACGCCTGTCAAACAGATTGTTCAATTATATGTTGTGCAGCAGCAGCAGCTGGTGTGCATGATTATCGCCCACAACTGAAGGCGAAAGGCCTCAAGGATTTTGCCCGTGCCTCTGTGGGTGTTGTCTGTTAGCAAAATATCTCATGAACCAGTAGACAGATTTCATTGAAACCCTCAGAGAGTAATCACTGGATGTACGTCTGCAACTGATTATTTTTTTAAGTTAAACAGGTTATATATTTAATCAACTTGTTAAGACCCTGGCATAAGTTGTCTTAATTGTTATAGTGTGACAGGGTCTGTAGCAGTGTTAGTTTCAGGGAATCATTCAAAAGAGCAAAGAACCGAAGCTACAGGTCAGGATATGAATATCACCTTTGTCTGAAAGATGCTTGCTGTTCAGCTTCCGGATCTATTGGGGAAACTGTGCTGCTGTGCCCAGTGGACAATTCAATAAGTCGGATTCAGTTGGAGATTAGAACGTTTTGTATTCCAGAGTCAAAACCAGACATGAAGGTGATGCAAAGCCAATAATAACGCCAGAGCTCCCTTTGTTCTGTAGCACTGACTCAGGTAATGATCAGAGGATCAGTCAGAGAAACCACAATCCCTCTCCTCTGCTTCATCCCAGCAGGCTTTTGACAACATTAAAACCTTGTTGCGTTCTGCTTCAGAGATCTTTTTTTCTTTTTACTTCTTTTTATTTTTTTTTTTGAACAATCCGATCAGGGAGCTTTCGAGCTTCACATGGAAGCAGCTCATTATGAAGCCAATATTCTTCTCCCTGCAGCTGACAAACAATCTATTGACCATCCAGTTAGTTTCCTTTCCAAGAACCTAAGAGCTTGTCAGCGGAATCATTAAGTGATTGAACAAAGGATGCTTTGGGATTAATTCTGGCTTTGCAGCCTTTTCAGGTTGGGTTTAAAAATCCAGAATACCAATGGTTGCATTTCCGGACGATAGTTCCATTCGTCCTATTGAACTCTCGGCTGGGCTTTTACACAGATCAGATCGCTCCTCTAGTTTAAGGAGCCACAGAAATAGATAAAATACTACATGTCTTAAAAAAAACAGGCACCCTAGGAACTACACACTCTTTTTTATTTTTCAGTGAATTAACTTTCTGTTTTTCCGTCTCATAGATGTTTCAAGAAGAAATACTGCAATGTTTCTGGTGTTATGTAAACTGGATCATGTCATAATATACAGATACACTTCTCAGGTTCTGTGGGTTCATGCCAGCTGTCTGATCAATAGAGAAAAAAAGTCAGCATTTGGGCCTTGCCACCGTATTAACTCAACAGAAAGACTTGAGTGACTTGGTGTGAAGATGCCCAGTGGAGTGAAAATAGGTGCAGCCATGTGGACTAAAATGAACTGCACTCATCATTTTCACCCTCTCTTCACAAACTTTACAGAACTGCTGACAAATTTGTTTCCCATCCCCCACCTCACTGTCACGTTCAAGTGACATGTTTGAAGTCATTTCTGCGAGAGGCTATATGAAAATGTACTGGAACTAATTTCGCTCATGGGGAGCGATCCCTTATGAGTGACAAATAAATCATCTTATACTTAATAAATCATCTTATATAAATGATGAGCTATTAAATCTCATGAAATTTGGAAAAGTTTATTTGATGCTCAGTAAAGACAACATTTTGACACCTGAGCTTCACAACTATTCACGTGTGCCTGAATGGAAGGCGTTCCTGTGAGACAACTGAGATTTTTTTCTTTTTGAAACAATATTATGTGAGACACAGACTATTTGTTGTTCCAGGAACATTTTTTTTTCTAGATGTGTCAGCACAAATTCACCTGCCAGAGAAGCAGAACAAAGGTAGATTTGTCCTCGTCTCAGGTGGAACGCAGTCTTTAAACTCCTTCAGTGCCATCAGCGCTATGACCCTCCAACGCAGGATGTTTGCTGGAAATTTAAACCCAACATGTGACTGCTTCTCATCTTCAGACTTTCTCCGAGGACCCTGAAATGTTGCCAACAGGCTTCCTGGCACCGGCTCCTAAGCTGTCGCAGCTGCATCTCTAGCAGCACAATGTTTCTGGCTGTCAACTGCACAGAGCGCTCAGGGAGATTTTGGGACCTTTTCCTGTCAAAATCAATTGGTACACAACAGCACAATCAGCCTGAGGGCCGTCTTCTCATACTGGCAGGACGGAGCCAAAGAAGGAGGAAGAAAGAAAGAAAAAAGTCCCTCTCAACAAACTTCAGTTTTTTTCTGTCATTTTTTAATATGTATCCCATTTAAGCAGCCTTTATTAACCTTATTTTGTCCTCCGAGTGTATTATTTTATTATTACTGCCACAGTGTAAAATAAATGGAAACATGAACCATTGATGAAAGACTTTTACAACTGTTATCATCTTACCTTGGAGCGCTGGCACAGAGGTTAGAGGAGGTGACCGTGTTCAACTCCACCAAAATATGACTGAGCAACCCTCTTTTGCCCTGGGCTCTGGGCTTTTGAGCGTGGCTCTTAACTCCCCCAGCTGCTACCTGGGCACCTTAGATGGCAGCCCATTGCTTCACATGAGTGTTCACATGTGCAATGGGAAAAATGCAGAAAAATAAGACCACAACAAAACAGGAAGTTAGAAACTAAGAAGAAAATCCAAAGGAGAACCCTGTACTTTGATGCAATAAATAAAGTCATCATCTTATCTCAAACTGATCGGTTTCACTTGTTAAGAGCAAGTAACAAGCAAGAACTAAATCTAACAGGGAGAAACTGAATAAATGGTGAAAGACCTCCAGACCCAATAAAATATGAAGAAGAATAAAAAGAAATAGAGATGAACATTTTGTTCATGCTTTTGTTCGTTCGAGTTTCAAGTTCTGAGTTGATTAAAAATAGGATTATTCATGTCAACTTTGTCATTCCTAAACCCTGAACACGAGTTCCTTTTTTGACTTCTGTCAAAAATACGCTTTTGTGTTGTTCTGGCCAAAAAGCAGTCAGTGGTCCGGCTTCAGGACTCTTTGTGTGCAGTCACAGCGCTGCAGGCGTCTTCTCTTCTCGTTCTCTGAGTGAAAATGAAGTAAAAGTGACAAACACAGGAGGATGTCCAGGTATCTGCAGGAGGCAGGAGGCTGCTGGTCCTTCTGATTATTTGTGTGTTTTATTTTCAGAGCTTGTGTGCTGCTCACTGGAAATCTACGCGGTACATTTGGGCGATGTGAGCTGAGCTGGAATAGTCCTGGCAGGTGGGGCTGACACACCACAGCACCAGTCCACCCCTGCAGCAGTTTTGACTTTATCTCCCTCGTCCATTCGTGACCCTTCTCTCTGTTTCCATCGTCCAGCGTTACGCAACCACAACCCATATACGTAGTAAAGGCCAATCCTCAATGTGTGTGTGTGTTTATCTCCCCCCTGATGGCTTTCCTAGTTGTGAACAGTTTAGTGATGAGCTCCTGTGTGCACGACCCTCGCAGGGCACTCCGCTGGGTGTCCAGAGGTAAAGAGTGACCCTGATGTGTCACTTCTGCTTAGAAGAATGAAGTGGAAGTTGGAAGGCCACCATGACTCTCACACACACACACACACACACAAAAGAAAGAAAGAAAAAACCTAACTCTTCAGGGCTTCGAACTGATCCCCACACCGAGTCAGAACTGACGTTTTTTCCCTCAAAGCACATCTATAGGCTTCTATTTTAGGGACTTTCTGGACAACGCTGACATGAAACCTGCAGGCTCTGCAGAAGTTCCTGTCTCTCTGTGTTTGTGTTTACAGTACATACACATGCAAAGTGTTGCAGCTGGAGACTTTCACAGTCTGAATGTGCGGCAGAGTGTCGGCAGCGTGCTTCTATGGACCCTATTTTTTATTTTTTAGAATTCAAGGTGGGGCCTGGGAGAAAAAGTATGGGAACCACTGACTCAAAGGATGTGTTCAGTTGACTCATAATAAAGAACTGAGCAAAGAACAAGTTTTAATTGGAATGTTGAGGCATTTTGTTTTGACTGCCACAAAGACACAAATAATTCCAATTTCTTTTGGTGAAAAGTAGCAACGGCGCCACCGTTCAGTACATAAAATTGCATTTTAGCACCATCAAGGTGATTCCCAAAAAGTCGAAAAGAAATATAAAATGTGGAACTCTGTCCACAGAAAAAAAAACACTTTAAAAGATTACAGAAAAGTCTGGCTGATTGGAGGCAAAAGATGAAGAAACTAGGATTGGTTTAAAATGTTTCTACAGTACTGTGCACATTTAAAAAAATTTTTATTCAATTACTTTTTATAAAATAAAAGAAATCAGTTAGTGCTTTCTATAGGCAGAGTTTATTTCAAATAATGAAGTCATTTGTCCACTCACAGTTAAACATACTGTAAAACCACATTCTTCACAGGTACTTTAACATTTAAAAAGTTCCTTTTTGTAGAGAATTGTGCTAACTGTGAGATTTAATCAAACCTAATTGGCAGCGCTTAGCAGCCGATGGATCAAAATAAATAAATCTGTTCAAGGAAGAAAATCTATGAGGCAACACCACAACAAGGAGCTGCTTTTAAAATGTTGCCGTGCACTTCTAATCCTTATTCTTTTAATCTACCGAGTAAAAAGCATCGTTGCACAGATCATGTTGTGTGAAGAAAATAAATAACTTAATGACAGAACTGTTCCTGTTATGCTGCAGGCCGCAGGACGGAGAGGAAGAAGTGACGACTCAGCGAGACTACTGATTAATAAGGACAAACAAAACTTTTATTTTAAATAAGTACACATGGTCTGAGTTTAACTGTTTAAAAAAAAAATTAACAATAAATCACATACTTCTTTTATTTTCTTATGATTCAACATGAATTTTACTAAAAACAACAACAAAAATACACTTTACTCAAAGCTGTAACTTTTCAGGCTGACTTGTTTTTGAAGCCGATATTTCACACAGAATGACTCACAGCTACACTGTAAACTCGAAACAAGCACAAATCTGTAAATCTAAAGCTTTTCCACAGATTTCTAGCAGATATTGACAATTTGATTCAGTCCTGGTCCAGATGAAGTCAGATCAGTCTCCCATTCTTCATAAATGTTTCTGAGCTTTACTTTTACAGCAAAGATTAATTAAAGTGGTTAAAAAAACAAACATTCAGCTACGGGTGCACTTAAAACTGTATTTAAATAAAGTTTTAGGCACTCACTGTTGGTGCCCAAAATAACTTCATCATTATGAGATTTGAACTTTTGTTTTTATACAAATACACAGAAGAAGCAACGGTTTCCTGCAGTGTCTGTTCTTTTACTGATGCTAGTGGAAACTGTGGGAGAAAGGTTGCTTCACAACAAGCTGGAAACTTCAATGGTTATTGTCTCTTTTTGTTTTTAATGCTGAAGCTCCCTGCTGCACCCATCCATCCATCCATCAGCACATAAAGTGACACAGAAAGCAGTGTAGGTTTTCATCTGATCCAGTTCATTTACTTGTTGGCCCTTTAAGGTGGGGGAAAAGGAATCACAATCCACCGTCGAAAGAGGAGTCTGTGTTTCTCTGAGAGACCGTCACTCTGGTCTGCACAATCTCTGCAGTGATGATGCAGATGGAATATTCCAGCAGCCCTTCCATCCAACCTTTAAACCACAAACGTCCACACCATTAAAGACTGAGCTTTAGATTTATCCCCAGCATGAAAACAAACTAACTGATGAGAGGTGTGGTCAGGAGAAGATGAGAGGTGAAGCTTTAACTCTTTTTCACTCCCAAGATAAAAGAAACTAATACATTTTACATTTTACAAAAGTTATTTGGATTACTTTTAGGCCTAACTGGGGGAAAGCTTAGAAGACAATAAACAGCAGCGTGCATATTTAATGTTTTATGTAAAAACTGTTTTTAAAAGGTTTCATTAACATATATTAGTTTAACTTTTCTTAGAGGAAGCATGCTGGAGAAAGTTTCTTACCTTGCTGTTGTTGTTGCTGTAGGCTTTATCGCACGTCTCTAAAGAGCTGAAACAAACAATAAAGAGTTTGGAAATAAGCGCAGACGTACAAGTTGAGCCTGGCAGATTTTAATGGGAAATGAAGGAAATGAATGGACTGAGTGTGTCAGCCACACACTCACACACCATCAGTACCTTCTTTTCTCACACTCCTCAGCAAAAAAAATCAAATTAATAACAAAAAACTTCATTTATTCAGTTCATGTAGCAGCCCTGAATCAATTGGAGAAAACCTGGAAAGTAACAACAAACAGTAAAAGTTCCAGCAGGCTGATGTATTTGCCTCTGCTCTCAGCAGCAAACTAATGAGCAGTGTGTTGAAGCTGGAACAGCAGGAGGAGACAGCAGCATCCTCAGATTGCGAACAGTTGTGTGTCAAAGTCTGAACACGGAGCAGAGAAGATGTGGTCGGATGCACTGAAATGTCTTTTTTTTTACTGTGAGAGAACAGATGGAGAGAAGGTGATACTGATGCTGCTGAACAGGTCTGATTTAATGTCGGTGTGTTCGAGATCAAGCCAAACAGACCTACGGCGGCAATGTTTTTCAAATTCATTCAAGTTGAAATCTCTGTGAGCAGATGCTGCATCCGTGCTGTGGAGCAGCATTAACCAAAATTTGCCTGCAGGCATAAATTCACATCAAAAGGTGAAATTATTTTTTGCTTCTTTGAGCTTCAGCAGATCTGTACAAGAATTACTCGCTTGTTTCATTTTTTTTCTCCCCCATCTGCAAACATGCGGCTGTTGCCCTTTGCCCCTTGTCGTCTGGATTCTTAAAACCAACTATTTATTGTATATACTGTATGTATTTCAAACAAATGGTTTAAAGAACCCAGATCCTGTCACAATGATTGAAATCACAGACCAGAGTATTCATCCTGCACAGGTGTAACCCACAACACCAACTCAGAGAAAAGTTCATGTATGACTTTTCTTCTTTTTTTAAATTTTTTTTACAGAAATCAGACCTTTAAATGGCATACGATACAAGTACTAGAGTACATGTGGTTGTGCCTTTTGATAAGGATCAATGTGGAGGTTGGGGACCACCAGTTCAGCATGAATGTCTCTGATTAGTCCCCAGTTGATTGGCAGATTGACTCACAGCAAGTGGGTCTTGGCTGAAAGCTGCTACGCTGTTCCGCATCTCATTCTCACTGCCGCGCAGCGGTATCAGTGACATGTTACCGTGACCGGTATCTGGCAGCGAGCGGCACACCCGGGTCCGCTGGAATCCGTCCTGAGGCCAAACGTTGCCGTCGTACTGAAACATGGTGGGGGACAAATAAAGAGAAGGAGACAGGCATAAATAAGGGACTTCATGAAGCTAAAACAGCTTGATACCACAAAGGCAAAAATCATGTGTCGCGCTCGTTACACCGCCCTGCTGAGGGACACGTCATTCAACGGTGATCACAATCAGTAATGTTACACTTTGGTTTGCACTATGGACTCCTCACTGCAGCAACCGAGCCATGAATTTCAAGTTGGTGCGGATATTTTTCAAGCATGTCTGTGAGATGTGCGTGTGTGTGAGAAATAGAGGGAGAGAATACACACCTGAATACTAAGAAGCGTAGCGCACCACTCCCTCATTTCTGACTGCGTTTCACAGCAGAGATACCTGCAAACAAATGGATGGTGATAACATGAGCCACATTGTGTGGCAGTATAAGGAGACAGGGGCGCGAGGCTGATAAGCTTTCTGAGATGGAGAACAGTTTGGAAAACAGAACAAGAAGGTGGAGAGGTAATCAGGGATATTAGGAGAAACTGACATGCTTTATTCCTAAATCACTCGATGGTGATGCCGCAGGAGTGAACACGGAGAATGATGGTTCATTTGAAGTAAAAACACTGATTAGGACTTTTGGCTCCGTCTGCCTGTGCTCGTGAAGTGTTTGCTTCTCTAGTGATTTAATGCGAGCACATTTTATGCCACTAGGGTCTCCATCCCATAAGCCCCTCTGAGTCATCAGCCACGCTGTGATGCTGAATAAACAAACTTCATTTATACACTTATTGCTGTTACTAGCTCAGGTTTCAACTACGGCAATTATTCGGGCGCTCTCCTCTGAGACAAAATGACACAGACAGTATGCAGCGTCAAGCGTATACCACAGTTTTAACACTCTCACACACACACAAGCTAACTCGCCTCTTCCTGCGACCAGTTTGCATCATCGTGCTTAACAAAGCTCATTAGTGCTCGCTGGGACTCAGAAGAACAACGTGTAATTGTACTGTTTACAACTTTGTTGACGTTTTGCTTTTTTTGCATACAAACTAACGCCAGCCAATCTACGGCAATAAAGAACTGTGAATAAATAATTAAGAACTGCTCCATTGTGATCTACCCTCAAAGCCTGAGAGGCAAAGTTCTGTTCTATTCTGAAAAATGTGTTATTATATTAAGAAGCTGAAATAAAACTGCTGCAAGAATATCGTGAGAAAATAGTGCATTGGAAAGCGAAATTTAAAGATGTATAAAACTTAAGGCGACTGAGGCAATAAAAGTAAAAACTGTGGCAACATTATGTGACGGTGGAAGTTCAATTAGCTCAGCAGCTGCTTCTGAACTCAGATTTTTTTGTGACCTGCACTAAAATCATTAAAGTAAAACTTTCTAACCTCTGATTAGACTTTTTCCTATTTCTGCCTATTTACTTGTCTTCCCCCACGTCCCCCCTTTTTTTCTTAGGTGAGTTTCTAGATAGGAAAAACAAACATAACAATGAAGCAGAACAAAATGATGATTTGGCCCACAGCGTGACGGGGACAGGGCTCTCGTTACATCTGAGGTGATGTTCACTGTTGTTGACAATGCAGGGTTCAGTGTGACAGACTCATAAACATTAATGTGCAGAACTTGTGTGTGTGTGTGTGTGTGTGTGTGTGTGCATCCACACACACACATTAGTTATGGTCAGACTCTCCATTCTGCATCCATGCAAAAAGCTGCAGACGTCTTGATTAAAATTATGCTCAAACCAGACGCTGTTCAGAAAAAAACCTTGATCTTTTTTTAACATTTTGCATTGGAAAGAAAGTGATTAATAGATACATTACAGAGTTACAACTCCAAATCGTTCTCACTAGTTATTAAATTCACCTCTGCTTGGCTTCAGAAGTACCGGGAACAAGAAAAAGGAACAAGATGACATGTTTTTTTTTTTCTATACGGAAAACTGAGAAACTGTTTCTTTTCTGCCTGCTGATGAAAAGATGTAGCAGATCCATTGATGGTAGTGATTACAACACATAGCTACACTGACATATTTGTAAAGATTTTATAAAATAATAATCCAAAAACACAGAATGGGGTGAAAAGGAGAAATCTAAGGCCACATGTTTGTTTGTTTTTTATTTTACTTTGTTATAATAAAGGTCACAAAGTAACAGCATAAAACGAAATAAACTTAAAACTTTTTTTCTTATATTGTTTGTTTTTTTTATTTTACTTTGTTATAATAAAGGTCACAAAGTAACAGCATAAAACGAAATAAACTTAAAACTTTTTTCTTATTATTTTTATTATGTTTAAATGCAAAAATGATCAGTTCCATTGATTTTTAAATAATCTTATTGCGCATACTGGCCTGTATCACCATGAAAGTTAGTACGGTGTCACATTGTCTTATATATTTTAATATGCTGGATTGTTAGTAGCGCAATGAGATGTGCATCACATCAGCTTTGGAGCTACACAAGCACATCCCCAGACACACACACACACACACACACACACACACACACACACACACACACACAGAGGGGCGCAGGCCTGGAACAGAATAAA
>JAVKLF010000063.1:12428834-12441751 GCA_034783495.1 Millerichthys robustus | reverse complement strand
AAGTTTCATGTTGCAAGTTCCTCTCCTTATTTAAAACAGAAACAGGACACATTCTTAATGAACAAAATATAAAATTACTTCAAAATTCATTCAAAGCTACACAAACTCAAACCCAAACAACACAAGCTTGGAAACAGAAACAAAGCTGTAAGGAGAAGTGGTGTCAAAAAGGAGAGAAACTGTTATAATCTGACTTATTTCTGTTAAAAAAGGAGTCAAATTAAGATTCACGTGCTCTTATAAATGAACACACAAACAGTGAAATATAGCATATATTGTTGCACATCTGAAGTTGCATTTCCCTTCTTTTAAGCTGTAATTCAGACCACTTATTCATTTTCATATTTAAAATCCGTATATATTTTAATTTCTCGTGACAGAATGATTAAATGAACTCTACATTATGACTCACTCGTCACCATCCAGCAGCTCATCGTCACTGTCAAGAAAACTGTAACGTGTTTGTTGTTGTTTGGGCACTTGCAGGGACATCTCCTATTGGAAAAGACAACTGTCAATCACATTACACAGAGGGAGAGGAGAAAACACACTAATGTCCTCACCTTCTCTGCCACATTCTTCTGATGAAAACTGGGACAAAACAAGTCCGGATCCTCGTACTCATTAGAGTTTTCGTCAACTGAACTCGAGCCTGAGGGAACAAGCAAGTATGGTGCGGTTTAGGTTGCAGGAAAAAGAAACAAGAGTGTTATTTTAAAGAAAATACCAAAAAGAATATATTTGGTAGCAACGTTTTTACCCACTCGAACACATTTGCACATTTGTCTAACACTCTTTGTTGTTTCTGCGAACTAAATACTGGGAAATGCAGAAATACCTGCAGGACAAGAACCAGAGTCATAACTTTGACTTCTATCTGGACCTTGATATGTCTTTGTACAGTCTATTTTATTTGTGAACACACGCGAAAACACACAAAAAAAATGTCAGTGTGCACAACAAGATATTAGTTTGTTACTGTGATATCTGTTGTTTGTTTTTTCCAAAACATCAACTTAACAAAACATTACTAATAGTGTTTTTGAAAACTATTTTGGAGATAGACAATGTAAAACCTTTAACTAAAGAGAAAATAATACTGTAACTATAACCTAGTTTTCAGATAACTAAATAACGTGTGCTGTATGACCAGACAACACTAATAAAGTTGTGATCACACAGTAATACACAAGCAGTGTTGACAATTATTTCTTTAGTAAGAGGCTTTAGATTGACAACCAACCTTCTGAAGGATTACAACTTGTCATAAAAAGACTTTTGAGATTAGTAAAACCGGACTGTTAAAAAGCAAGGTTGAAATACCAGCTCATAGAATTGACATAGTCTTACTCCTCTCTAATCTCGTTTAGCTTAAACTAAAATGTTCCCATAATGAATTCTGCATTTTATTTAAATTTTATTTTGAGAAGCTATTTTAGTTCCACCTATATTTAAAATCTGACACAAAGAGAAGATGAAGAGACAAAAGCAGTGGAACCAGATATTCCCCACATTGGGCATGGATTAAGTCCAAGCTTACTATTTATTTTGGCACATAAACACTATAATATGTGATCACTATGATTGGGAAAGGTAAAGTTATTTGTGTTATGTTTTAAATGCACTGAGGTTACTTAGTATAACATTTAAAGTTCGCCTTTTTTAAACTGTAAAGCTCAGCATTTCACCCATGTTGTTTGTAGTGAACATATGTACAACTTAGAAATATGTATAGCCTATTCAGAAAAATGGATACAACACCTGCAGGGTGCACCAAGTATGCAAGTAATTTCTTTGCTCGAGGACACTTTTTTTTTTACTGTCAGTAAATTGAGTCAGCAACTCTCCAGAAGCAAGCAGCTTTTCTAGTTTGTGAGCCAGTGTTGTCCCTTTAACAGACTGGTTTGGCAACAACTGGTGCATTATCTTAACCAATGAATCAGTGTATCTTGCAAAACATCAAGTGAGGTTTGATTTTTAGAACAGAGAAGTAAAATAAATATGTTTTTCAGTTTGCATATGCACTGTCATCTTATAAAACATACGCTACATTTAAATTATTTAATCCGATTGTTAACTGTGATAAATTGTATGTTCAAATACAACAGTGTTGGGATAGTTTTTTCTGATTTTGCAGTATGTCATGCATCAATCCCTGGACATACATAGTAAAGAAAAAAAACAGTGTTCTTGCTGAAAAACTCCTATTTAGAAGGAGAGTAACCAAGATGAGAGTTATTTGACATGTATACAGCTCATTACCATATTGGTTTTGAATAAACACTAAACAGTGTTAAATTAACACTGTTCAATGTTCATTTGACACTCTTTAGTGTTCAATCAACACCAATAATGTTAATTTAACACTGCCATATTAACTGTGTAGAAAGGCTGGTATAAATAGTCGGTGCTTGCATAATTTTGATCTGCCAGGAAGGACATGACAGCATTTGGGAGGAAACAATCTCTGCCAGTTTTAGAGGCTTGTATTACTGTAGATGCTGAAGGATATGTCACTTTCAGTAAGAGGGAGGACTGAAGGAAGGAATGAAACCAGCAAATGTTACACAAATGTCTATGTAAGGAAATTTATTTTAAACAACGGGACTCAAATAAATCTAACATGAGCACCTTCTATTTCACAATACCAACAGGAAGCCTAATGAGACAACCCAGTTTTTTAAATACTGCATCAATTAAGTTATAGCACAGAAAGGAGTCGTCACACACAAATCGCTTCAAGCACTTTGTAAGCCTGTCGTTTTTTTTCTTAACAAGAATTCATTTTTGGCTGTTTCATTTCTTTATTTCCTATGATATTCAAAACGTGAACGGAAATGCAACTTTCACTTTGATGTTCCAGACAATCACAATGTTATTTTAAAATCTTTTGATGAGTGTGTTTCTTATACTCACTTAGAAGTTGGGTTGTCCTCCTTAGAGGCAGAGTCAGCTGTGTGTCAGGCTGAGTTGAGTCTTGGCTGAATTCTAGCATTGATAATGGCCTGATGTGGGCTGGGATCTGTGGAATTTGGTCCGTCTGCTCATCGGTTCTTGTCCTGGACGTGGGTAAGCTGCTGAACAAAGGCGTATAGGACTGGTCAACAGAGGAGAGGAGAGCAGAAGACAAGTCCTCGGATACCAAGGTAATATCAGATCGAGTAAAAAATCCACGGAGAAAGCTGATTCTATGCATCCTCTGCCAGTTCTCTTTTTGACCACCCCCTGTCCCCTGTGCTGAAATTATATATGTAGCTGTATTTGAGGCATGCGTCCAAGTTGAAACCAGTAAAAGAATGTTCAGATATACTCCATTTCTACCCAAACTCCATGAAAAAACAGGCACAAAAGTGATTTAGTCCAGTGCAGTGATTCTAGAAGGCTGCTCTCAACCTGAAGTCTTTCTCAGCTCGGCACAAACTGAGATGAGTTCCTCTGCTTCCTCCTGACTGTCGAGGTTTTTTTCCTCATTACTTCTAGTTCAAGCAGCAAGCCCAAACTTGCTTACACGGTAAGAAACAGTGTAAACATCCATACCGCTCCAGTCGACCGACATGCACTCAAACACATAATGTGGTATTATGTACTGGTGGTACAACAGACCCAATTCAAACTATCATAAAAACAAAAATGTCAGCTGTATCCCATTATTGTTAGAACAGTGCTTAATGCTATGTTCAGAGGACAACACTGCCATGGCACAGTTCATTTTTTTATATTTTGCTAAAATTAGCTACAAAGCTACTGATGTAATGTAAGCCCAACATCAATAGTGGCAAGGTTAGTTTTCCTTGGCAGGAGACCAAAATCAGCTGATTTTCATCTCGAGCAGTGACACTAATCTAGTTTGTTTCCAGTCATTGAACACACCCAAAATAAAATCTTCTTTTACATTTTTAGTTTAGATGTTTGGGAGAAGCTCAAAGTTAGCTGTTTTCTTCTTTCTTTGTTTTTTTTCTAGATTTCCCTAATGTGTGTTTAAAAGTGTTGAGCTGCATAAAAAACAGGTAAAGGCTAAAAGGCATTCTGACAACTCATCTGACCTATTAGAGCAGACTGGGCCTCTCTGATCTTGGGCCTTAAAGAGAGAGGAGCTAAAATGAGACTTTCAGAAACTTTGACCAGAGGTGCTGCAGAGTTGTACTGGGCAAGAAGAATACTCGGGATAACACAGAAAATTTCCCATCTTTTTTATTGATAAACCACCGTGATGATTCTCTCTCTTTTATTTCTCAGATTGTAACAATTTTACTGTTCTGTTTTCAGGGTTACTCATCCACCAAAAGACATGCAACTCAAACTATGATCTGAACTGACTTACACAATGTTCAACTGTCTAGTTTCATGCAACTGGATAAGTCATGGGTTTCTGAGTGGACCCAGAATTCTGAAGGTTCCTCTTTATTACCGGTAATTTCTGTGTGTGAATTCTTTTTTCAGAACATGCGCAATAGTTTTTCAACCCTTTAAAGTAAAAAAAAGTAAAGCCTTTATGAATGGCAGTAAAAAAATTTTTTTACAAATACGTTTTTCTACATAAAGATTAGTCAAAGCATTGTCCCTGTAAAAACATTGAGAAACTTCTTTGCCTTCATATTCGTTGTACTCAAAGACTGTCTGACAGACTATAGGTTTATCCATTGCAAAAGCACGTCATCCGTGTGTGTGTGAGTGTTCATTTGTCTGTATTACTAACAAAACATCCCCTCAACTATTGGACAGACTTTATAAAAAAACATCAGAAAGTAATCACTGAACGTCCACCATCAACTGATTATTCTTTGGAGTCGGCCATCACAACAAATCAATCTGAGCAAACACAAAAACTGAACCGATTTTAGAGATACTGATCTGAAAGTTGGTGTTTCAGTACCTGAGAATCATTCCTTTTGAGCGCTAACTGATTGTGCAAAATCTTTGGCATTACCTGATAGAGTCAATCCTGACTAGCAACATATCTCACAGACTACTGCCTAAATTTTATTAAAACTTACAATGTAATCACTGGATCCACATCTCCAACTAATTACTTTTTGATGTCAATCCATTTCAGCTAAAATGCAATTGACTTGTCAAGTTAAAGATTTTGAGCTAAAGTTTGGAGTGGTAGTAGCTGAGTGTTATCTCCAACGCATGTTCTTAATGCTAACACACTGTGCAAGATCTTGAAATATAATGAGAACACTAACATTATGTTTAAGGCTTGACTAAAACATTATTTCTTAAAATAACATGTTAGTTTGGAACTCTAGCGTTAAAGGATGTGGGAGATTTACATTCCTTAAAGGAACCCAAGGTCTTTAGTTAGATTTTAGATGTGTGTCGTGTCTGCATTAAACACACTAAAAAAAACAAACTTCTCAGGTCCACTTTCATGAGGCAGCCAGATCACATCAGCAAAAGTTTTATACTCTTTTAAGCACAAGAGAGAAACCTGTAACTTAGCTTTTTTTATTTTAAACTCTGTACTTTATTTATAAAAGTTGTTCCATAATACCTTTTAAATTTAATCACAAAACTACACACAAATCCAACAATGACGGGAAACTGCACACAGTTCCCCCTTTTTTTTCTCAGAGGAAGAATGCTGGGAGAGGGGCGGTTTATTGGTTATATTTAATCCTTGAATATAACAACTGTAACCTTAAGAAAGAATGACTGTGTCTTTCTCCTCCTACACAATCCTTTTCGAGGCAGATCAAAGTAATTCATCTAACAACATTTGAGGAACTCTGTCAAAAAGGTGCTGACGACTGACAAGCATTTTAAACCAGCAAGGGTGCTTTGCAAACTTCTGGTGGTAAACACAAGCTAAGTGCAATGTGCTTGTACACCTGATCAGCCACAAAGCTATCCTTTCATGCCTAGCCTACAAGGCTACACTCGTAATTTCTTTTTAATTAATCAGTTAGCATGACAACATAAGAAAACTACGTATTTTATACCAAAGAAAGACATTTTCATGACAGGAAGACATTTTAACAAACTCCATGTGATGTTTTCTATTATATACAGATTTATAATTTTGCGCATCTATGACTTTCAGCATGTAAAGTTTCAGTACCGACATATCTAACCCGTAACATCACCGAGGAAAACTTTAAATCTACGTTTCATAGCTATGGTAAAAGTAACTCATGGCAACGAAGCAAAAATCTCCCATAAAGCAACTACGTTTCTTTTTTTGCAAAGATTTTCATAGCAGCAGCAACATAAAGAAGTAAAGGTGTCATTGTGTTGAACAAAAGCACAGAACAGCATGAACAGGAGCAAGACAGGAAGAAAGTGCTTGCTAAAAATAAGTACAGACAAAAAAAAGATGTGAGGAAACGTGATCTACATATATATATTACCTGTCACAACATGCTAAGGAGTCCTCTTCCATGATGTTCCAAATTTAAACACTGACACACACACACACACATTCATACGACAGGAGGAAACTACACGGTAACCAAAAATGGGAGGAGGTAAAGACTCACTGACAAGGAAGCAAGAAAAGTAGCAAGAGAGCATGTGAATGTGTTCTGACGAAGGTTAGAATTAAAGCAGAGGGCGGCTCTTGCCAACAAATCCTTTTACTCTAATCTAAATTTCTCTCTCTCTCTTTGTCGGTGAGCAACAAAGGCTAACTCGCGAAGGAGAGTTTTTACTTCTAAATGTTGTTCTGCATTGTGACTTCCTCCTGCTTTCTAAAGCTAGTTTCCCTGTTAAACGCAGACAGAGAACATGAGCTGTATTCAACAAAACAACTCCACAGCATGAGCGGGGTGGGGGGGTAGCTAACGAAACAGGAAAGCAAACGGACAGTTTCTAACACAAACTGTGTTCATTATTTTCAAAACTAACTGTGAGAAGATGTTCTTTTAAACCTATTAAAAAAGCACACAATGTACATTGTGACGGGGGAAAGTCCACATTCTTTCAATAAGGTTTTACATTTCAGGAAACAAACATGATCTGGGTGTAAAAACACAACATGTCATGTCATTTAGAAGCAAAAATGAAGCTGAAACAGTAAAGCTGTGTGTGGAAAAACTAAATCAAACCACATAAAAAAGTAGTTTATAGAACCACCTTAAGCAGTGATAATTTGAAGAGATATTTTTTGGTTTGACTTTATCAGTCTTTCACATGGTTGTGGAGGAATGTTAGCCCACTCTTTCTTACAACATTGTTTCAGTTCAAGGAGGTTTGCAATTTCTCTGAGCTTTGCATAAGCTGACTTTGGGGTTTCGGGTTTGCTGGGATGTCCACCTGGAAAGCTTGACTGCTGTCTACAGTGTTTGCCAATTATAAATGTTATTTTTCATTGTTGAATGATGGAATTCAAATTGTTTGAAGATAGCCTGATAACCCTTCTCGGGTTGATGAACAGAAACAGATGCTTCTTTAAGGCCATTGCTGTTTGTCCTTCTTGGTATTTTGTTAACACATCTGTATGCTCCAGAGCTGCAAACTTCCAGAATTATTGCTTTTATAAAGGTGATCACACTCAGTTAAAATCAAATGCTTTTCATTGGCAGCACCCGGCTGCTACTTTCTGCACTAAAACATATAAAAGCAGCAGGGATGGATGCTTCACACTCAGATTTTCAACTTTAGTTAACATTTTGTTTGATACATAATTACATGGTGAAACATCTACTGTATTTTGCACTCTTTACGGTTCCATTTTAAAAATTTTAGAACGGGGTTAAGAGGGTTAGCCACGATGTGTAAAGAAATGGTATAGGAATGAAAAAGAATAAAACCTCGTATGACCATGACTGTAAATGACCTAACAATTAAGTGTCAGAGAGTTCAGGCAATGTAAATATTTTAACTCTAAAAATTAAAATCACCACAATTTTTTTCTGGAAAAAAAGAAATTTGATTTTACTTAAGTAATGAAGCTTGCTTTATTTCATTTTTTATTTATTTATTGTTTTGTTTTTGTTGAAAGAGAGCATTTTTTCTTAATCATGTCTGATTTATGACAGCAGTAAAAGCAAAAAACATTCAAATGGGTGATTATTTAAATAAGCACTATAAAGGGAACTGTCCAAATATACTTTCAGGAAATATTTAAGACTGCCAAGCATCAGTTTAAATGTCTTAATACACTGAAATAGACCACACACAAAAAAATATATATATGGTACCTTTCCAATTGAACCAACAGATGGCGGTACAGACCAATAAAAACTTGAGACAACCTCAGCTCATTATATTGACATCTGTCATTTATAAACATTCATACTTCTTTATTAATCCTTTATATTTATATTGTTCTGATTTTGTAGCTTACTTTATTTTTATGTCTAGTCTTTGTTCATTTACAATGAAATTTTACAAATTTAAACATATCTAAATTCAAACTTAAGTTTCTGCAATCCATAATAGCAATGTGTTTTTAATACAGTATAAAATAAAGTGCATTTAGTTATATAGTACTTTTCCAGTTGAAAATTGCAAGTAAACGTACTGTTATATGCCCAAATGTAACTGTAAATACAAACCTGTTGATTGAAAGCTCTACATTAATCCTCACCTGTGAGTCCTGGGAGATGCTGTAGGAGCCCTGTATGGTATTGGTGGTGGGCCTTTTGGTCCTACTAACACTTTTGGAGGAAGAGGTGGAATATTTTTGTCTGCGGGGTCAGGGAGGCCAGAGGTGACAGGTGAGGTCTTTCTAACTTCAATACTATCTAAAGTTAGAGTAGGTGGTTGAATGGCTAAAGTCTGAGGCCTACTTTCAGCAGACTGGATGCTGGGAACAGAGATTGGTGCTTCTGTGGGGACAGGGTTGTTGGTAGAGCTACAGATTGGGGGCAAATATCTGCATGGTATGGGTGGTGGTAAGGTATCATGTTGCTCCGCTCTGGAAGAACCAGTGTGTAGAGTAGGTGACGAGGAGCTCTGGGAAGTGATGAAACGCTGTGGAGGGCAGTTGTTAATGCGTGGGGGCACAGGAGGAAGGGAAGTGTCAGAAGTTGGAGGCACAAGGGAGCTGGACTGGCAGTCAACTGGAGAACTTGTGCAAAACTTAGTCCTCTGTTTTGGTATGGGCTTTTCCTTTTCTTTATCCATTACTTCATTTCTCTCTGCTTCTTGTTTTTCAGAAGACACCGAGCTCCTTTCAACTGGAATAGGCTTTGTTTCTCCTTCTTCACTGTTCTGAATTTTGGATTTACGTCTTTGCTTTGGAACTGGTCTATTTCTCTGCCTCAGAGTAGGTGTCCTCGTCTCTCTATTTCTTTTGTCTACATCCAAATTTCTACCCCCCACAGAAACAGGTTTCTCTTTCTGTACAACTTCAGCATGACCCATGTGCTCTGATTGGGTGTTATGAGTATTGTACATATTGTTAAGGCTGGCCAGGATGCGTCTCTGGTGACCTGGCAGGGTGATGCCCATCTGGTCCAGCTGCTCAGGTGTGAGATTCAGACACTCTTGCAGTGTTGCCATCCCGGCACTCTGAAATGCTTCTATATACCGCTCCAAACGAAGCTTGCACAACCAGTCCAACACCTTCGTATTGGGTTCTGTCTGAGACATGATTGGTTTGCACGTGTCTGAAGCATGTGTAAGGGTCAGCATGCCAAAATCCACTTCCACAAGGAATATGCAGACTTTAACACCTCTCAAATCATGACTCAGCAACCTGTGGATGAGACAAAAAACATTACATTCATACATCAAGAAAATAACAGACCTAGTTAATAATTTTTAATAGTTGGTACCTAAAAAGAAACATGCACGCTCATCCCTCGCCCCCAAATTTTATGGGATACTTTTACTCTTTAATGATAACGTTTAAATATATCATAGTCCAATATACTGTATCATATTATATCACAATATTTCATAAAAATGTCAAAGCAAACAATGACTAACAACAAACTATTCCCTGAATTGGCATTTGATTTATGAGACATAAATTAGCAAAGGTATAACTCGTGTTTTTCTTTAAATCATTTCACGAAAGAGCAAAACTTGATGAGAAATGAGTAAATCTCCTAATATCTACAGTATATTGGGTTTAAAATGCTAGTGCTAGAGAAAAACGTGCAGCAATAAATGTGGCTCCAGAATGACAGACTTATGATGCATGATCAAAACAGCTGTCGTAAAAACTTATGGTAGAGTCACTTATATGGAGCACAAACAAACTGTCAAGCTGCGTGTGATAAACTGGTAAAGTGTAAAAGTCTTGCGTTGTTAAAAGAGGAAGCTGAATTAAAGCAATGACAAAGCCTGAAATATTTCCCAGTACTGCTTTAAACTGATGTTTCAAGAAATTATAAATACATCTTTATTCAGCTCCTATAATGTGTTCTGTATGTGATCTTCTGTTTGAGCTTATGTGACCACATGTTTTGTACAACATGTTTATAATTTCCTATCTTAGGGAGCACAGCTTTAGAGAGACTACAAATACTGAACAGCTTGGCATCATCACAATAAACCACTGTGAGAGGAAGCATAAACGACACAAGGACTGGCATACAAACGATGTTCTCACTGACACACCAACTTCTCCTTGCACCTCTCTCTCTTATTCACACTTAGAAGATTCTTAGCAGCAATAAGGCCTTTCCGTCCCATCTCATTTGCACCCTCTAATTACCCAAGCTGGAATTTATTCTCTCACAGTGACTTGGCACAATGATGATGCACATCATAACGGTGAGTCCAGCAAGTTTGGAGTCCCAAAAAAACAAAGAAGCGACAACTCCCTCCATACACACAATTTACTCTGGCTATATGCAAACTCAAAAAAACCCATCAAAACTTAGGAGGATGCCACAAAAAAAAGATTTTCTTAAGACTTTTTCCTGCTGCATTGACTGTGTTTCATCTGTCTCCTGTACACATTTTACCACAAAGGAAACTGATGGTTTTCTACAGAAAGCCACAAACGCTCTCTCTGTCCAGTGCATGTTAAGGGAAATACATTATATTAACTACATTTAAAAATACCCGTGACTAAATTTGAAAGTCAATTCATATTTACCCTAAATATAAGTCCTTGTACATATAGAAAACAAACGCACAGAAGAAGAGAAGAGGACATTTTGAAACTACTCTATAAACTCTATTATTGTAATTATTTACTATTATTTCATCTATGCTCCAAATTCAGTTTTCTCTAAATAGTACAGGCTACAAATATGAAGACATGTTTGCTTTTATGCAAAGATTTGAAAAATTGAATAATGGGCTTGAATACACAATAATATTCCGTTAGGGGATTGTTTATTTATTTATCCTTTTTTTTTCATCTGATCAGTTGTTCCCATTATTATAACATATTTATTGAGTGTAATGTGCAAAAGCCACTCCCTATCTGTTTGTATTTCGCTGTTCGTGTCTGTTCAGTTCTGCTCAGGTGTGGGTGTGTATTTGTTTCCTTGGCTGTGTACGTGACTGTGGGCAAATCGTCAGTACGCATGCTTAAGTCGTTGTGGTTTCATCGTCCAGCAGTCTGACTTTTTTAATTTGTCACAGCACTGCTTATAAGTGCACATGTAACCGTGTGCGGTCAGTTTGTGCAAAATGGAGACACGTTCGGCCAACGCTAAATCAATGAGAACGACTTAAAGCAAGCCAAGAAAAGGGGTTTTAATCTCCGCTCCCCATCCAGAAGCAACAAAGCTTTCGTTAGCGAGGAGGGATGCAGATTTTATTGGGACGGTTGGGTGGTTCTGTGGGAGGGCAGGCCATCCTCCTTGAATGGTAGGGGAAACACAGAGCCTTGCAGTGTACATTCAAAGATTACAGTAAATCAAAAGTAAACATAATCTGATGTTTTACGTATTCCCAACATATCAGATTTCAGGGTGCCAAAAAATATTTTACTACATGTAATGATTGGAAAGGACAGCTATCAAGGTTGAGTAAACATTAAAAAAGCACACATTCTGGTCACAAATATGTTACTTGGCCAAGTGTATGCGTGTTGAAATGACTTCACACCATTTCCTGTCAAACGTTTCCTCCGAGAAGGCCACAGGGTACTGGGACTGTCAATCTCGCTCTCTTCTCACTGATCAAACGCAGTTCCTATTTTTGAATTGAGGAAGTCGCACACAGTTCAGGCAATGAATTATAGTCTGATTGGCCCTTGCTGGTGTGTTGCTCATAAACTAAAAACACAAAGTGAGTTTAAAAAGTAACTTTCAGCCCAAAGGCAAATTTTACAAGCCAATCTCTGCATTTTTGAGACAGATTTAAGTTTTACTTCACCACTTCGAATCCCTTAAACAGCCTTGTGTTTTCTGTGTTGCGTGGGTGTTGAAACAAACCGTGTCAAGAAGTTGAGCTCTTTGAAAGAATGTGATAAAAAAAAATACAACACATCTTATTAGAAATGAGTATGCCATTTTAGTTAAATGTCTCAACGTTTGTGGCTGGTCAGCAGTTTCTGAGAGGTGTCTGCAAATTTTAAAAAAGCATGTGAAAAGATAGAACCAGACCCAACCCTTCCAGACAAAAATTAAAAACATTTAAAAATCATAGCAATCTATATATACAACATTTTTCTTGACCAGATCAAAACCCAACCTGGACTCAAAACACATTGAACCATGTGCATTTATGCAATTGTTGCAAGCATTCTGTTGTAACTATAGAGCCTTCAAATATAATTAACCATCAAATTTGGATACAGTTGATGAGTTCTAGTATTCATTCAGAACTGTTTTTCTGAAATGGAAAAAAATACATACTGATTACAAATTCTTCCTCTCAGAATTACAACTATTAAGTTGTCAGCCATGCGAACTATAAAACAAAACCAAGCTAACGCTCAAGTGTACAGATGATTATGTTACTTTTAAAGTTGTGGGTTTTCAATATATTTTCATAGACGTTGTCTACTTTTTACATTTGTAGTTCAGTCAGCTCAGTCATCTTGGTGTGAAGATGAACTT
>JAVKLF010000063.1:12321166-12332228 GCA_034783495.1 Millerichthys robustus | reverse complement strand
TTATCTTATTTCTACGTATGTTCAAATGATTCAATGGATTTGTAACAGAAAATTGAATGTTTATCAATTTATTTTTTTTGTTTGTTTTTTGTGGTAACAGTTCGTTTGTTATAAGTAGCCTATTTCTGAAATTTATTTATTTATTATTTAAAATTTGTTAAATTATCTGAAATTTGTCTGAAATAAATTTCATTCATTCATTCATTCATTTAGTCCAGTGTGTCCAATTCTAAGTCTTGAAATAATTATCTCTTCTCTCCGGTTTCTTTCTGTTCTTCTCGTTTTTTGGGGGTCAGAAGCTGAAAGTTTTTAAAAACACTCCAAATAGAAAAATCACAGACTGACAGAATGATGAAAGTTAAAGTTCACTGTTGAACAAAACATACTTTTAAAAAAATGTGGTGAACGAAATCCCTTACAGTTTTGTATGAAATAAACAAAATAATCACATGATGTTATAAATCAATTTTAATTATTTTTATACTACAACTTGTTGCCCAAGCGGAACCTTCTGAGAGGGACTCTTTATGAAAACGCACAAGTTACTTCCGGTAAATTTGAATTGATTTGATACCACAGCGAGACTTGTAAACACTTTAGACTAAAGGTTATATAATTTTAACATTCTATTATATATATATTTTTTTACTTCAAGACCATTTGGAGGTAAAATACTATTTTGTGAGCTTCGAAAGATTTTAATTTGAGCAATATCGATTAGTGTTTTTTTAACCTTTCGTTTGTGTTGTCCGCCACAGCTGACTTAATGTTTCAGCGTCAGGGAGATAGTTGAAGCGTTAGCTCGCTGATTTACTTCTACAATTCCTGTGTGTATGTTGATATATGTTGTGTGTAGCGTGGTGTGTGGATCTGGAACCATGTCCACGCTGTTTCCCTCGTTGCTCCCGCGGATAACGGAGTCGCTGTGGTTCAATCTGGACCGACCGTGTGTGGACGAGACGGAGCTGCAGCAGCAGGAGCAGCAGCACCAAGCCTGGGTAAACCCTCACCCTCTGCACCGTGGCTTCCTCAGTCCTAATTTCCATGTCGAAGTGTGTGTAGCGTTTGTAAAATAGTACGTATGACACAAAAGGTAAAAGCCTACGAATTGTTCATTTTACAAGTTAGGTTTGACACAATATAATCAATATAAGTACTAATAGTAAAACTGGAAAGAAAAATATGGATTAATTGAGGATCAAAGGGAAAACAGTTGAGCTTTTTGCATCTGCCATAGCATTGTTATGTTTGAACTCTCAGAAATCATGTTCTCTTCATCAAATTGCCATGAAAGTCTGTTGGTATTTAGATGAAATATTATATTTTATTGCTGTCTACCTTTGATTGAGTGCTGTGAGCCCAAACATGCTTCTTAAGCTTGAACTAGAGTGACATTTTCATCACCCACTCCTAAAGAAAAGTCAGAATCCATCCAGTCAAAGATGTGGTGAAAGTCACTTTTTTACTACGTCATACTCAAAAAATCAGAGCGAAATACCCCTGGGGACTAATGAAAAACGCAATAATTGGAGGGGCGTCTAAAAACACACAAACAGTGGTGAAGCATCCCTTCCAAGCACGAGATGATTTTAGTTTAATGCCCTGCCAGGAAAAGTGTTTGGTGATATGCATTTTGTCTAGACGGGCCTTTAATTTTGAATATAACCCTGTGTTCTGTTTCAGCTCCAGAGCATTGCTGAGAAAGACAACAACCTGATGCCCATTGGAAAACCTATTTTTGAGGTAAAACCCTCTATATTTACAGATGTCACGACACGTTTGCGCACTGAACACTTCTTTTTTGTCTGTATTTTGACGAATGCAGGCAGGCTATGAAGAGGAGGAAGAAGAGGACGATGAGGATGAAGAAGACAGTGAGGAAGACTCGGAAGATGAAGAGGACATGCAGGACATGGATGAGATGAACGACTACAACGAATCACCTGACGATGGCGAAATCAACGAGGTGCTTCTTTTTGTCCTTTGTCCTTCAATATAACACAATAGCACGTTTAATCATTTCTTTCTACATTTCATAACTTTCACCTTTAATCAAACAATCAAGTTTTTATTCTAGCTGTGTTTTTTTTTCAGGTGGACATGGAAGGGGCAGAACAAGACCAGGACCAGTGGATGATTTAAGACTAGACTTAGACAAACTGTCTAGTCCTGGATTTCTGCTCCCTGTTTCCAACATGTCAGCTGCTTCCTCACTCAAAATGGGTTTGTTCTTTGCCCAGGCTAAGAATGCAGCTGGACCATTGCAGGTTGCTTCGAGAGGAGGTCAGCATTTTTGTCTATTTTCAAGATTTAATCTCTCAGTCTTGAAAGACATTATTGGACATTGCTTTTGAGGCTTGTAACCTGGCACGGGTTTATTTATTAGAATGATGAAATGTGCGCGAGAATACAACCACTGGTGTACATTTAAGCTTTTGTCCTGTTTTTAATCTTATTCTCTGAACCAACTACAACATTTGAACCAGTTAAATGAGCCCCAATGGGTGTCTTCAGTCATGTGCTACTGAGAGTTTCCAAACAGCTTCTTCAGCATACATGTAGTTTCAGTCAAAAAATCAAGTCGTTACCATTGAGAATGACATACAGGTACACAGAGGCGTAATCAAGTTCTGTTTCATTACTTTTATTCCGGCTTCTCCTTTTATAGAATATTTATTATTGATTTTGTTCAGACAGTTGAATGCATTTAGTTATCAGTACTCTAAACGTTATGCTTTAAAATGACTAATAAATGTTGTGCCTAAATAATTACATGCCTGAGCAATTTATGAAAAGTTATTTGGTCAAACCTTATTTCTTTAGGTTTCTATGTTTTAATTTCCTGATGCTAATGCTAAATTTACTGTTAACAAATAAAAGATTTGTTGAATTATTGACAACAAGGAAGGATAAAAGATGACAAGATTTCAGCAGATATAAAAAGATGCTAACTGTTTTATTTAGGATCAATTTATAGAAAGTTAGTTTAAACAGTTTTTCTGATTTAGTTGTTTTTTATATCAAGGACAGAAAATTGTTAAACACTGTAAATAAGATTTCTCAATTCTGACCTTTTTTTTCTCCCAAAATCAACACCCTACATCACTTTAAATTTGGTCATCTGCATCATTTACTCATGCAAACTTGGTGCTAAAAAAGTGCACTTTTAAGTCAAACACCAGTTTTACAGAACACTTTTTCACATCTTGCTTGAACATAAAACATAAAATCATCTTTTGCTGCTCTTAAAAAGCACATTTGTTATTCTACTTTATTTAATTCCTTGATAAATCAGCTCAGCCATCCCATCCCTGATGCCCTGGCTGTACTCCAGTGTTGCTCGGTGGATCTTCCACTCGTACAGGCCGCACTTGCGCAGGTACCTGAGGAACTTTGGAGCTCCAGGAAACAGGACGTTGTCAGCCAGAACCATCGATCCTTTTCCAAGCAGACCACTGCCCTCCAGCAGCTGACACACACAGACATAAAGATGATAAAACAAGATGGAATAATGATTTGTAAATGAAAGTCCTCTCTCGTGGTTTAACACCTGCAGGTCAGGCAGGTAGCATTTCTTCCAGTGGTCCATGAAGACAAAATCCAGCCTCTCCAAGTTGTAGTCAGACCTTAGCCGAGGAATCACTTCATCAGATGGATTCACAATGAGTTCCACCTGGAGAGAAACAAGTGTGTAAAATTGCGTATGTGTGGTTATTTTGTAGCATTTACATCCTGTCTCACCGTGTTATCATCGAAACCTGCCAGGCGGACGATTTTCTCTGTGATGGCAGCGTTTCTCTGATCCATCTCGATGCTGTAGAGCCTGGCCCCCAGAGGCAGGGCCCGGGCTATTCTCACAGTGCTGTATCCACAATGAGACCCCAGCTCCAATACGGTCAGGGGGCTCTGTTCCATCAGCAGCCGGTCCAGAACTTTTCCTAAAAACAAACACATGCAGTATAAATTCAGAAATTCCGACCTTCTGATCAACAAAGTCTCCTTTTGTTCCAAACCATTTTATTTTTCCACTACCTTTTTTAGGCCCAATGTTGCTGATGAACTCCACCTTCCTGCACCAAAAATCAAAAGCATCCAGGATGCTGTCAGGATCCCCAGGAGTTGAATGAGTGAGAACGTACTGGAAGGCACGCTCCTCCCGGCTCATACCCGTTGTACAGTCCTTCCATATTCGGACCAGAACCGACCGATAGAACAGCACGAAGAAGTACCGATACCTGATTAACAGTGTCAGCAGGAGAGGAATGAAAGCCAGAGCAATAGCGGGAGACACCATCCTGGCACAGAGAAAACACACATACACACGGTTTAGCTGTCACGTATAGTCTACTCAGTTTTTGGTAACAAAGTGAATAACTTATTACAATATTTTGAAATTAAGCTTGGTGTGATAATCCACTCATTCTATGAGATGTGATGGAGTAGGACACCAAGTATGTAAATAATCTTAAAGTTTTTTTATTTATTAATTTCTCTGTGATCGGTTTATTCATACGAACAGATGTACATATTTGTGACGGAAAACAAGAACAAGATCCTTACGAACCTAATCCTAAACTGGAAAAGTTCACAGGCCAAAGGTTTTCATTTACATTTAAGTTATGTGTCCATAATAAAATCTTAAAAATAATGGTGAGAACAAATGCTGTGCTTTTCTAGATGTTTCCAGGTAATAATAAACTCCACTAGCTCTCTGCTGTCTTTACACACAATTGGAGAAGAAAGGAAAAGAACAAAACTCACCTATCTTCTGAAGCGCTGAGGGACTCAGGCTAAATTCGACTGAGCCGGGTGCAGAAACAAAAACGAGGTGTGTGTGTGTGTGTTCAGGAGAAGGACGCTGCAGTTTGAATAATTAATGCATCACATTCACAGCGACACGCATGCTATAATTATTGCCAGTTATTTAATGATGTAACAAGTTAAAGATAAAACAGCAGCTTCTCTGACGGTGGCTGAAATGTATAAAACCACTATCTTAAACACTTCAGAACAGGTGAGACATTACACAACGTGTCAGACACGTCAAGACTGAGGGAGGCAGAGTGAAACCGATATATCAACAGGTGTTTCTGTGGAGTTCAATTTCTGTTTTGAACTGAGTCATGACCACATGATCGAGGAAAAGACACAAAACTGTGTTTTCTAGAAGATGAACAATCATCATAATTATACATTCATTGACATAAAACACAATTAGAGGAAATGTAGTTGCCTTTTTTTCTTGGCAGAGTTTTAGACGCTTATAGTTTATGGTTTGAGAAAGCTGTTGGGTCAAACCTTGTGAATGATGTTATGTGTGCTCTTGTTACCATGTTATACACAAAATACATTAATTGTGATAATCCTTGGAGTTACTATATGAGGTTTTAACACAAATGATCGCTTTTGAGTCGATTACTGTTGATTAGTCACCTTGACTTGGGTTGATTCCAAACATTCTTCCATTGTACAGCTATCCAGTGATAATTTCCCGAAAATTCTGATATGTCCATTGGTTCATAAGATATTTTGCTAACAGAGTTGATTCTAAATAGTTAGCAAAAATTATGAATCAAAATCCCACATCATCCGTTAGGGCTTAGACTATGTGTATCAGCGACTATCAACACCAAATTTAAGGTTAACGTCTGTAACACTGACTGTGTTACAGTGACACAGACATGGGAAAAACAATATTGTTTGCCTATAAGCTACAAGTGAAACAGTTCAAAAGACATTACAATAGATATAAGTAAAGACAAAGTAAAAATTGTAAAATCTTAACAATTTATTGTTTATATATTTATCCTTGTTTGGTCAGTTGTTTTAATCAAACTGTAAAATTTCACATTTTTGCTGTATAGAAAGAAAATGATCATATAACAGTACGATATCAAGGAAACGTAATTATTTCAAGACAAACAGCAACTTTACCCAAACCACCCCCCTCTTTCATTCAGTAACTTATGTGTATATCATTTTGTTTACGTTTCATGAAAAATACAAAAATACTGCAACAATTACCCTGCGGTCACTGTAACATTACCACAATGATATTGCAGTCACAGAAACAGTTTTTTTGTGTTTTAACTAAGCCGCCTGTTCTAGAATAAAAACTATTGTCAATTTGATGGCTTTTGGAACAATTTAAAGTAATTCATTAAAACTCCCCAGTAAAATATATTATTTGATGAATATTATCAGTTCATTCCTGTTGTGTTCATGTTCTTGTTTGTTGTGTTGGATTTTGTTACAACTCACAACTATATGCAGTTTTCTGACTGATTGTGCTGCTTAAATGTCTGGACAGGTTTGTTTAAGCAGCGCTCTGATAAACTTCTTTAGCTCTTTGTCCCCTCTGGTCCACCGAACAAGTCGAGTCAACACAAGTCTTCCTTCTTCAGGCCGAGCCAGGGCCAAGAACCATCCACTATAGACCCTGTTTCCCACCTTTTCTCCTTCCCTCAACTGTCTGCTGTCTATGTTCTCCTCTTCAAGCTCCTTGTTTTTGTTCACATCTAAAGAATCCAAACCAGGACAAGTACAGCTGCCTCCTTCCTGCAGCCACAACGCCCTGTGGGTCATCGCTCCTCCGAGCTCCTGCGCCTTTTCCGCACCTCCTCCCGCCCACCTCAGGATGCGACTACGGGCCAGAGGGACCATCTGACGGTCGCCTCCCACTGTTGACATACTGCCCAGACGCATCTTTAAGGCTGCACCAGAGAAAGAATCAATATTATTCCAGATACGCGGTAAAACAACCTCTCTGTCTCCTATATTATATATGTATATATATATATTAGTCATATTTTAGCTAAATTCTTGTAATTTTAAAAAATGTTACATTAAATCTTACTGAAGGAAAGACAAAGTAAAAGAATATGTTGAAAAATTGTGACATTTGTTCCCACCATATGGACTGTGGCAGAAGTTTTCCTGGATGTCAGTCTCTCCTTCAGCAGCCAGACTGCAGGCATCACAGATAACACTGCCTGAGGGGCAGAAACAGAAATAATCAGATTCTAACTTTTCACAATGAAGACGGATAAGATTGGAATAAAAATGTAAAACTCTGGTTACAACACTACACACAAGAAAAATAAATACATAGTGATTTAACTCTGTCAGAGCTATTACTTAGGGGGCCACAGTTATTCAAAGCCAATAGCTCAGGGGTGGGACATCGGGGGCGGGGTGGAAGTGAGGAGTTACCTGATAATGGTAGGGGAAACACTGCTTTATTGCATTATTATATTTTGCCTTGTTGTTGCGAATTTATTGTTAATTTAAAATCGACTTTTCTATTGACAGAAGTTGATGTATGTACATTGATGGGCTGATGGAAGTCACGCAGCAGTCAGTTTAATTTTCTCAATATCACCATCAACTTCCTTAAATGGTGACACACATCCTGTTTTGCTAACTGGGTATTTCAAAATGAAAGTCTTATTCAATATATTTAAAACAAAACATTACAGTTACCTTGAGAAAGCAACACTTCTGAGTGGAAACACAAAAGAAAAAATATCCCCCCAATGTCCCCATTTGGGCTCGATAACATTGGACAAAGACAGCTTAGACAATTAATTGGTACAAAATGTTATATTAATTTTACTGATATTAGCTACTTAAAAGTTATGCACCTTTTGTGTAACAGACCCCCAAACCCTCTGGGTGGGCTAAGCCCCCAGTGTTTCAACATTCTAACACCGCCTCTGGAATAAAGCTCCTCTGGTGGAGCAGAGCGATAATTAAATGCAACAACTATAAATAAGAAATTAGTCTGTTTTCATGTGACTGAACTGTTTGGAAGGAGATTAAGACTCGGACCTTTCAACTCCTCCTCACGCCGGACCTCCTCCTCCGTCCGCCCCTCCCGCTGTCCGCTCGCCGGGATGCAGAGCTCGGTTCCGCTGGGGAAGCGGCCGCAGTCGAACATCTCGGGCCAGGGGAAGCCGAAGGCGCTCATGACGGGCACGCAGCCGTCCCGCACGGCCTCGCACAGGCTCCGGCAGGGGCTGACGGGCCCGCTGAGCTCCGGCAGGCACACCGGGGCGAACATGGAGCACAGGAACTTCTTGGTGTCCCGGTGGCACAGCTTGGACACCAGCGGCAGCCAGGCCGCGGACTGCTGCTGGGCCTCCTTCAGGGAGTCGTGGCCCAGCAGGTTGGGGATCCACATGCGCCTGTAGCCGATGCCGTGGCACAGGGACAGGGTGCTCGGGATGGGTTTGCACACCGAGCGGACCGAGGAGCTGCTGAAGCCCAGAGGAGGGGGGCCGAACTGGACCGAAGCCACGTCGCCGAAGGCTCGAGATGAGCTAAAGAAGAGGAGGACCAAGCCGAGCAGGAGGACGGGCATGGTTCTTGCTCCGAGCAGAGTCTGCTGCAAAAGTTAGCTTCCCCGGGTAGACTTGTAAACAAAGAGGTGTGTTGAGGAGACAGGGGGACAATGAGAGGACAGGCGCCTCCCAGTCTTCCTCCTCCTCATCACCAGACTGCCTCAGACCCCCTAGCACAGCTCTTAATATAACTTTTTTTTAATTGCTGTTGTTTCTTCATATGATTATAAATGAGTAATAAAAAAATGTCCTGGTCCACCCTGGTCCTAATTCATGAAATCTATTTCTATTACAAGCCCAGTATTCCCTGAAAGAATGCATAGGCTATCACCCATTGCCTTTAACATCAGTGTTTTAGACTAAAATAACATTATATTGACAAAGTTTCATCTGTTCTGTGTTGGCCAAGGGCAAATAGCCCAGTCCCACAGATGTTCATCCAGTGATTACTTCAAAACTTCATCTAAATCGGTTCATTGAATCATGAGCTATTTTACTTAAAGTGCTAAAACATGCAAAAACACGTCTCTGCCTTCAGCTATTAAAACGTAAATTATGTTGAGGTACTGTTTTGTGCTGCATGGTTGTGTGTTTTCATTAAACCTGTTGAAACTGTAGCTTTTAAACTTTTCCCAGTTATTTGGTTTTCCAAACTTGCTTATAATAAGTTTGCTGTGAAACTGCCTAACAATGTCATTTAGCCACTGTGACATGCATGACTGTAAAAGCAAAACACAAGCATCAAATCTTGAAATTAGACAGTTTTTTTTGTCGTAAAGGAGCAGTGTGTGTGTGTGTGTGTGTGTGTGTGTGTGTGTGTGACTATCATAATAGCTCAGCTAGAGAACCTTCCTCCTTTGCCACACGCCCACCAACATGTCCCATCCTGTTTCTTTCTCCTGTTGCTCCTGCACTTTGCTTCAGTGGCCTATTTTTAAAATGAGGAATGGTTTACATGTATTCAAAGAAAACAGGAACTTCTCCCTTATAAGATGTCTTTTAGAAAATTTTGTTTTTACGAAATATTGGAAGTGACATGCCTATTTAAGTATGGCAATTTGTGTTTGGTAGATTATTTGTTTGTTATAGCAATAAATCTTGTATTGTTGGAAAGCCTATTAATTTTTATTTCAAATGGTGCCACATTTTGAAAGAACTTGCATTTGTGGTATGAGCAATTGAGTACGTGGGTACAAAAACGTGCCAAATGTGATGTTACTGACAATTGTTTTGAGCTTCTGGTACCTCCAGGTTCTGCCAGTCAGGTGCCAATCATATTTTGTTTTTGCCAAGAAGCCTTGTTACAACAAAAAAATCTACCAAACACAACTTTCCTTACTTTTTGTGCTAAATTTACTTTTGAATCATTTTACTGACCCAACTCTTGGTACATGCCATTGATTATTTCTTTCTAAAAATTCACTTTGCAGAAAATTCCAGGAAAACTTTAACCAAATTATTCTGATAGTTCGTGGAACAACAAAATCTGTACAATACATGCATGTTGCTCATCTTAAGGTATACTTTTTTGGTAATGGGAACTAAACTTCATGAACAAGTCTTTAAGTAGTATACCTAAGTAGTCCTATAACCCATTTTTTATACTTTAATTCACCAAGTACACTTTATATCTTTTAGTATAATCCAAGTCTAGGTAATAAAAACATTGTTAATAATCTCTCATAAGTACATAAAAAGTAAACTGTAAGTATACTCTATTTTTTTTTTTAAATTAGCAGCTAGGCCTATATTTAAAGGGCACTTGCATGTATACTAGGCCTACGTTGTATAAGGGTGTTAACGCATCAAAAACAAGTAGGCCTACAGCTGTCTTCGATTAATCTTGCTAGGATTGTGTAGCTACATTTGCACTTTATTCCTCTAGAATAGCTAGATTGAAAAAAAATTATTAACCTGATAACTGTAATAATGTTTTAGCAGGTTGGCGAACGTGAACGCTGTTCAGTTTCCTGTTTAATGTTTGCTGACGTTTGAATCCTCCGCCCTCACGTGCCTGCGCCCGTCGCTGCCTATCAAATACCGGAAGTAGTGTTGTGTTGTTGCACCACAGCTGCTGTCATGTGATACTCTTGTTTGAGAAGTTGCTCTGTACAGTTGTTTCGGAGGCTAAAGTAAAGCCAAGCGTGCAGGATTAACAGAGAGAGCTTTATGTTGTGGAAGAACACGGCTCGTTTGTGAAGGAGAGAAGGGAAGCCGGAGTTTGTGTAGCTTGACTTCCTCGGACGTTGCAGCCATGGGTTGCTGCTACAGTGGCGAGGACAACAACTCAGGAGAGGTACCTAGCTGCTAGCTGGCAGCTAATGATAACTTTTCTATTTTAAGGAATAACTAAGAAGTGCTTCTAATTCACTTACTTGGTGATGTTTATTGAACGAGATGAGCATTACGTGTCCCTGTTATCAGGGGTTGTTTTGTGACAGCTAACGAAACGCAAAGCAGCAGTGTTAGCCTTTATTAGCTTGCTGCTATACTAATCCTTCGGTAAGGCCAGAGATAAAGGCAGACCTATGAGTTAGCACAGGTCAAAAGACAGTTTAAAAAGATAAATTCTGTTTTCTAAAAGTTCTAAAAGTTAACATTTAGGTATTAGGGTAATCTATGTACATACATGTTCTTGTCGTATTTAGCGGGACACGGCCATTCATTACCCCAAACTAAAATGATGAAAACCACTGAATTATTTACTTTTTCTTGGCTTA
>JAVKLF010000063.1:12280563-12296100 GCA_034783495.1 Millerichthys robustus | reverse complement strand
TTTTAACTTCACTTTTTTAAGTGTTAGAAAACATATTATTGTGCCCATTATTAGATTTAATAATTAAAATCCCAACAGTGACAACAAATGTTCATTACTTGTTTATCTCAAATTTAAATTTAAAACAGGGCTGCCACCTGTTAAAACAAAGCTTTGAAGCATCTTGGAATTAAATTATTAAATAAATTGTTTTTTTAATTGAAAAAGACACATTTTGTTTAATTTGAATCATAAACAAAACTTCTCTATAGCTCCATGGGATAGAATAGAAACATCTTCAGAGTTCTCCCAATGAAGAGACCCATCTGGAGGGAATATATGAAAAAAATTCAGTTAAGTTTATTGTCAAGTTTAGCCTGTCCTGCAGTGTACTTGTGTTGTTTTTGTTCTGGTTTTGTTTATATAGGTATTAAAAAGTGTTATGAGATGTTAAAAAAATGCATTCCAAACATTACTAACACTTTTGTTGCATCTGAAGCACTGCAGCTCCAGAAAACGATGTGGAGGAAGAGGAGGAGAAGTATAGGAGACCCCCCTCCAGTTATGGTTCGATGAAGAGTGACAGTGAAAGTGTGAATGAGGAGGAAGGAGAGGAGGGCAAAGTTGAAAACAAAAATCCAGTTGCAGTGCTACCGGATCCTCCTGCTCCTCAAGTTGTCGGGTATCTGTCATTTTTATTGTTGTCCTGACATGTATATTTGTACATTTTTCACATCACGGGTGGTTTAACCTTTGCTTTGTTCTGTGTACCCTACACCTGAGCCTGTGTTTAGTTTGTTGACGAACCGACCGGATTTGGATTAAGCCCGCTGAGTTTTATTCTGTTTTTGTAATTCTGAGCCTGTCATATCTTTGTGGAAGATTTCTGCCTTTTTGCAAACCCATGCATATTTTTACCATTTTATTACTTTCTAAATTCAAATTTATTCACAGAGTGTTAGATATGGGTGGAAATTATTCATCTGCTAACTTGGCTGGGCAGCAAAATGATGTTTAATATTAAAACTAAAAGACTGAACACATGTCTAATGCTCTCCAGCAGAGCTGCATATTTCCAAAGGGTGTGTCTGTTCAAAGTGTGCTAAGGTATGCTGAAGCAAACATAAACTTAACAATATCAAAATTTGGGGTACATTTTCTTGCCAAGATTTTTAACATTAGAATTATATATATTGTTTAAATTAATTAAGTAGTTTAATGTTTTGTACTTGAAACAGTAATTTATTAACTGATTCCTTAGTTCGTACATACACATACTGCACAAATAATTTAAACTCAATGCTATTTCTTTTTTTTAAGTTGTCTGACGTATTCCAGGTTCTCTGGAGGTTTTTAAAATCTAAAAAAAAAACCCAACAAGGTTGATGTTTGTCTCTTTAGGATACAGGAAAAACAAATCCAGGGAAAGCTGACACAGCACCTGAGAAATTCATCATCCCTCAGCTGATAACTGACACTGTTGTGTTTTCAGCTAATACCTTCTTGAGCTCACCTTGTTGGTGGTAAAAACACCTGTTGTTTGTGTATTTGTCTATACAAGTTTAAATTGGAACAAATTATGTTTTTGTGGCAGATTACAAGATAACAAAAAAGTTTTGTTGCTTGGAAAAAATCTAAACCAAATGAGCAGCTCAAGACTTTTTTACTGTCCTCTGCATGCAAACATGCTTTCTCAGGAGACAGTTCAGGTTTCTCAGGTTCTTTGAAATGACTATCGTTAAAGCCTTCCTACAGTGTGTGTGAGTAATTTGATTGATGTTTTCCAGGTTTAGGGAGATGTACTCAGAGTATACAGAGACAGTTCACACTGAAGCCACACAGCAGACCAAACCTCCCGGAGCTTTTGTCATTGAAACCTGGTAAAACACACACACTCAAACCCACTTATCAAATATGCTGTGTACCAGAATGTTTGTTAAAATGATTTTCTGTTTTCTTAAAATTTATCGCTCCCCTGAAAAAACATCCAACAATCTCTGTTCTTTCAGCTCTGCTGAGCTGGAGGATTTGACGGAAGATGAATTGGACGAAGACGATGAACTTTTGGTAACTTGTTCTCCGGAACCACCTGAGCCCCTCGAAATGGAAGATCCAATGCAGACAGATGAGCACGGCCAGCCAGGCAGGTTTCACCCAGAGCAGGATCTGCCTTTCATATTCAAAGTTAGTACAACACAGTTCTTTGTTTTTATTTTTTATTTGTTTACTTCACTGAAATTACTGTTGGTTGTTGACTTTTGGACAAATTAACTTCGCAAACAATGTTGTACCAGACTTAGATAAATCGAATAATTTATTCAGCCAATGTTGAGTCAGTTTTCTCGCTTTTTAAAAAATGTATTTAAACACAAGATGCAAATGTACTTTGTGTAAGACACAAATGTTGATGTTTTTTTTTTCTTTTCGAAGAATATCCAGAGTATGTTAACTCGTCTCAACACTGAGGAGCTTTTTAAGTTTAAGTTGTGGTTTCACAAATGGCAGCCCGGTAACATCATGCAGCAGGTGATGGAAGGAGATCTTCTCGATTTTGTAGACAAGGCCATTGAGATTCATGGTGAGGAAACAGAATTCTGAACAACATGAATTAGAATAACTCATGTTGAGCAGGAATGCCAATCTTGTGGTAAATATTTGTGTAGTTATTGTGTCATTGATGGTATAGTTCACTAGTTTAAAGGCAACAAAACTTGGATGTGTATTTATTTATTTTTCTATTCAACTTCTATTTGATTTTGTGTTCGTGTTGTGCTCTGCAGGCGCAGATAAAGCCCTGTTTAATACAATAAACACTCTCGAAAGCATGGAGAAAAAAGAAGAGGCAGCAGAACTGCAAAATCAGTGTCAGAAAGGTACATTTCTACAAAGTAAATGAAATGTTTACATATGCTTGTTTTAAAATAAACATGCTTTATTGTCATTAACGTGTTTAAAACCTGGAAGAAACCTGCACTGTAATTAACTTTTTAAAACAATCACATATTACATTTTTACATTTTGAATTGAGATGTTGAGCAGATTTTAAGTTTTAAGTTATATTTTATGTAGCAACATTTAAATAAAGTCTCTTCTAGTGTGAATGTTTGAAGAAAATGCAACCACCTCCATAAACAAAATAATAAGAGGTGCTGTAGGAGAGATTGCTTCTAATTTAGGATGCAGGTCATTTTAAAAGACTTCTTTCTGTCTTTTTCCACCCTCAGCGTTGTTACGTTTCTACCTGAAAAACATTTTATTCAGAAAACACCAAATCATTCACGAGGGGGTAGTTCAAGCTGGAAAGCAGAGTCTTCTAAATAACGTCTACGTGGAGCAGCAGCTTTCCACCTGTGGTTTTGGAGGAGTCGATCCCTCTCAGGAGTTCTTAACACAACCTCCCACGCCTCTCCAAGTCCCCAGTGAGGACACATTTGTTGGTGTGAACAATCTGTTCCGACTACAGAAAGAGGACGGGTCGCCCGTGAGGACAGTGGTGACCACCGGGATCCCGGGAGTCGGGATGTCTGTCTCTGTTGCCAAATTCTCCCTGGACTGGACGGAACAGCGTGCCAACCGGGTAAGATCTGAGTGACCAGTACCTCACACAACCCAACTGTGTTTTATTTGACTGTACTTTTCAAACATAAACATATATGTTAAAGTGCTTAACACAATAAAGCAGACAAAAAGGAATTGGCACAAATGTGGGTCATTTGGGACCAATCAAATAACATGACTTTGATCACGCTTCAAAGTCCAGTTTCCATGCTTCATAGCAAACTGATGCCTTTTAGTTTCACTTATGTGTTTTTTAAAAGCTACACATCATTAAATGCGGGTACTTTGAGTTCTTTATACATCATGTGTATAAAAGCTCTTACTTTCATATTTAAATATAACACTGAGTTCCACTTCAGATTATTTTGAAAATATAATTTCACCAAACATTTTAATTATTTTTTCTTTTGATCATTTGAGGCATTTATTTTCTGACCACATTGCGTCCTTAAAAAAAGATGCTCAACTGCTATTCAAAGTTTAAACAGGTTTTTAACCCAGTTTAGTAGTTTTGAAAGTTGTGTTTTATTTGATACAAATGTCACTTCTGAAACACTATCAAATTATTCACAACCACAGAGCTTGAATAGGACGCTATTCACTACATATTTTTTTTTTTTGGCCAAATCAAAGTAAAATGTTCCTAACTAATATAAAATAATATAAATGTCATTCTAAACTCTTCTGTCATTGGTGATTTTATGTGTTGTTTTTTACTTCTTGCTTAAAATAAGAATTAAAATAAGAAGTCACAACTCTGATGGAAATGTGTAAATGTCAAAATCTACAATAATATTTTTTTTAGTTTTTTATTTTTATTTCCACTGAGGGATATTTATAGTCATGCTAGTTTCTTTAACCAGGTTATTGGATCTAATCTGAAGTGTAGATGCTTTTCAATACCTGACATAAAATTTGAGCTGACGAGGTGAATTTTATCGCCACGTTTAAGGTTTTTATTTAATTTAAGCCTTTAAAAACTGAGAATAAACTTCTTTCATAAAACATGATCATAAATCTTTTCGTTTACTGCACCAAAGTGAGGATCTTTTTTGGAAAGTAATTTTTTTTCGTTCGTACATTTTTGTTTATTGGACCCTTTTTCTCATCCCTTGTTTCCTCAGGATCTGCAGTACGTCATCAAGCTTTCATTTCGGTCTTTGTGGTCCATTCGGTGCAGAAGCAGTCCTCCTGAGGACATGTCTGCCTTTGGTGTGATAGAATATTATTATTCAGACATAAAGTACCTGAAGTTACTGGAGGAAGAAAACACTAGATTTCTCATCATAATGGACTCGTTTGACTGCTACCAGACTCCTCTGGACTGGAAGGTACCCAAACTGCACACTTACGCCTCATATCCTGTTAGAAGTTGAGAGTTGAATAAAACCATAGAATCAATAGTTTCTATTTAAAAAAACTCCTCTCATAAATTAGACTGTAAAGTATCAATGTATTAATCAGAACAATTTTAATATAAGAAAAAAACATTCATTTGTCCTGGTAAAAAGTTGGTTATTACAAGTGATGTTTGAGCCATTTTGTTTATTTGTTTGTCTCTGCAGAAGGCTCCAGTAATAAATGACAACAACACCAAAGCTCACATAGATGTCCTGGTTGTGAATATCCTCCGAGGGAACCTGTTTCGTGGCGCACGCTTGTGGATCCTGGGGAGACGAGCTGCTGTCTCACAAATCCCATCTCAGTTCATTGATGCTTTCACAGAGCTGCAGGGTTTCAGGTGTGTGTGCTGATTGTTTTTTTTATTATTATTAATCACTGTCCATTTACCTTATTAATTGTTGCATCTTTACGTTTGTTTTTTTTTCTTTTCCCAGTGACGAGATGAAAGATGAGTACCTGATGAAACGTTTTTCCAACGCAGAGCTAGCAGCAAACATCGTCGCCCACTACAAGCGTGTACCGACACTACGCATTCTTGCTCGCCACCCGTTCATCTGCTGGATCGTGGCAACGATGTTCGGACGCAGCTTCTGTTATGAGGATTATGGGAGATACCCTCCCAGACTGACGCCGTTTCTCATCCACGTTTTGATCGTTCAGACAAACCGCAGGCTGAAGTTCTACTACTACCAGATGGATAATGAGCTGGTACGTGGCTTTTTTTTTAACTTACTGTACACGTGATTCTAATATTTAAAACAGTTATTTTAAATACTACTTTCCCCTCTGTGTCTGAATTTGTAATGACATGCTTTCACTTAGAAATGGTCTGATAAGGAGAAACAGCTGCTGACAAAGATGGGGAAGATGGCTTTCAGAATGCTGGAGAGCGGCACCAGCGTGTTTTTTGAGAAGGACGTGAAGGAGCTGGACCTGGAGCTGAAGGAGGTGGTGGTGTGGTCAGGCCTCTGCACCGAGCTCTGCTCTACAGTCACTCCTGGCAAGAGGACATTCTGCTTTATTCACTACTCTGTTCAGGTAAAAACTACCCCTCGTAGTAAACATAAAGATTAAACAAATTCTAACTACATTCACCTGCAAACAGTGTGAAAACAAAACTGCTGATGTGGTCCGATCAGGCTAAAGTTTTTTTATTTGTTTGTATTTTATGAGGATATAACTTTAAATATAAAAGCTGCAGCTTTTTATTACTAGTGTGTGAGGGATCAAACTGTTCCTTGAAGTAACTTCACAATTCACATGCTCTGATTTTTATTACGTTCTTTATCTTGGCTGCTGTTTTAGTTTTTTCTGTAAAGTTTATGATTGTATGCAGCAGTTCCAAAATGTTTTACCAGCTGGGCCTTCTACAACTAAATATCACCACAGTGTCTCAGCCCTGAAAGCTGTTTCAGCTCTGATTATTTTATTCAGTTTTAGGTTTGGCAATCAAAGTTGACATCTGATTAATTTCTGTCTGATTAATTAAACCGTCTGTGTTTCTTCATGTTCGGGATGTTCATTCAGAGTGAAAACAGCTGACATCGTCCCTCATATCACCTGTATCAATAAATTATTCTCTATTTAATTCTTATTTTTACTTTTGTAAGTTCTTCATATGCCCTGATGGAAGTTTACAACCAATTAAGCTAATTTTGTTTTAGCCTGAAATCCAAATGTCTAACTTTTAAACCCCAAACTTACTCGCCATCACTATCCACGGTGACAACTATTTCTTAGAAGGGTTAGGTGTGGATAGCTAATGGAAATAAAGATTTAATCCAACTGATAATAGTTCATGTTAAATGTGAAAAATTCAACATTTTCCTGACAAGATGTTTGACAAACATATAATATAACTCATTGAAGTAACACACAGACAGAGACGAACGCATTTTATTCACTGTATTTTCTTAGTTTGTGAAAAATGACATGAAAACGAGCCACGATGCTGACGAGTCATTTTCCTCTCTTTCAGGAGTTCATGGCTGCCCTGTACGTCTTCCTAATGTTTTACGTGGAGTCTAAGAACGTCCTAGAGTCCAGTTCTTCCTTCAAGTTCAGAAATAACAACAAGTCGGCTGCGGATCTCGTCCAGTGCGCTCTGACCCGAACCCTCAGCTTCGCTCCGGGCCGCTACGACATGTTCCTGCGCTTTCTGTGCGGTCTGCTGTCCCCGGCCTGCCACTACAACTTGCTCAGGGGTTTCCTGTTTCGACACAACACCCCAAAGGTGACCGGGCTGGATGAGGTGGAGCGGCTGCTGGAGCAGGCTGTCCAGAACGCTCCTGAAGTCAGGAAGCAAAGTTTGAAGGAGTGCCTTAGAGAAATGAGCCAGGACGATGAATGAGCTGAGATCAGACGTTATTTAAGATGGACGTAAGGGATAAAAGAGGAGCGCCGCCTGTTATGTTTTAGTTGTTTTTAATTTCAGTCCCAACTTAACAGCTATCGATAATTTCAAAAAGCATTTCTTAAAATGCTGATAACACTGATTGTCATCATGTTACAAACATTAAAGCACTGTTTTCATGAGATTAAGCAGTGTTGTCTTTAATTTTACAGCTTCACCAAGCAAAATGTTTTTATTATATTATCCAATTATATTTACAGATCTATTGTAAACTTAAAGCAACGTTATCTAGTCTGTTTTTGATGTTTGTAGTCAACATAAAGCACTGTGAAATACAATCTTGTGTTTGGCCATATATAGTTGTCTTTTTTATTTCAATTTGTATTTTTTGCAAATGTGTTTTTTACTCAAATTGCTTAAATGTGTTTAAATTCATTGCGTGCTTCCGTTTTACAATTTTTAAAAGTGTATCAATAAAATAATAGAAACCAGTGAGTGGATATGGGTCAACAAATGAAAAATAAGCTGAATAGAGAGAGAATTAAGATTCAAAAAGTCTTCTTGGACACAAAAATAAATAAAACCCTTGGAGTGTAACTGCATATGTAGGCTCTAAAGAGTTAATATAAAATGTTTTCACGTCACTGATGAACAAGGTGGTGGTGGTTGTTACTGATCTGGCATGCTCAGCGACAGGTTTTCTTGCTGTGCCAGTGTCTGACTCCGGTTTGACTAGGTGTTGTGAGCGAGTAAACTCATTACAGAAACTTGATTTGTTTGGAATTTAGTACTTCCCAGAGCAAATGGAAAGAGACGGAAGGCCAGATTTGCCCTGATGGCTGCTGTAGATCACTGCTGTAAGATAATCAGCTGATTTTCTGACAGTCAAAATGTAAAACTATTTTCCAACACCCCATCTAGTCATCACTTAACAATTATCTATTTTTTGTTGGGGTTAAAGGGGTGACTTTCATTTTCAATTTGGTGAAATATACACACATACAGATTTATTTACATACATTACTGCAGACATTATTTCATCTTGTTTGTACATTTTCTTTTGTCTCAACATTTGGGATTTTTTTTCTAGGAGAACATTCACATTTTGGTTGAAGGACAAAATGGGTTTTAACAAAAGATCAATTCATGGCAGTGTGAGTCTAAACCTTTATCTGTATAAATTCTCTTGTGTTTTACTAAATTTAGAATTGGCAAATGTTACAATAAGAAACATATTTGATTAACATCAGTCTAACGAAAACAGACAATGTGAAATAAATCATTTTTATTGCTATTACCAGTATTCAGAAACATGGCTCTCTTCCTACACCTAACTGGCTCTGATGTCTCATGTCCATGATGGACTCATTACCACCGGGCTGTCAATCACCTGGTCCAAAGTTTTGCTGAGCACTAACTGCAGCTCAACATCTGTTCGACTAACGGGTTGTGGTGTGAAGGCTGAGATAAAATAAGAAACTAGTCACTAAGAATCCAATTCTTTTCAAATAACGTTTGTCATTAAAAATGAACAAACATCAAAACGATCAGTCGGTGTAGTTTACCTTTTCAGCCAGTGTAAACTGTGAACATCATTTAAAAAAATTTGGTTTGTCCTTAGTTTACATACACTATTTTGATTCTAGTTTTTGAGATTTTTAAGATTAATTTTATTTTTTGATTTGGATTATTTAGGAGCATTTTCAGCCAGTGTTGGACATTTCCCACGCTCTCAAAGCAAAGCAGTAGAACCTTTAAACAGGAGCAGCGGAAGCATCATTGTGCTTTTAGACTTAACTCTTGCTTTTGACACTGTGGACTATCAGATTTTACTCTTGTTTGATATATATGTTTTAAATATAATAATTACATTTTTATTCATCTACATTTGTACACATTTATTCTGAAATCTCAAAAATAGACAAGACAATGTTTATTGGAAAAATTTTAATATTATTGTTCAATATATTGTAAAGAAATGTAAAAATTTCAGAAATATACCAGATATAAGTCAGGAACAAGAAGAATTGAAGCGTTTACCGTGTTTTTCAAAGTGAGGACCACCAGGGGGCGCAAGGTGCTCAGAAAACTGATATATGAAATAAATTAGAATAAAATAAAACTAATAAAAGTTTTAAATCATTATCATGAACTTGAATCTGTTTATCAATCATCATTTATGACATAATTATTAATAATATATTGAAATATTACTTAGGAGAGGTTTGATATCTTTTGTTCTGTTTCCTTATCGACAACAGTTTGTTAAAAAGTATTAGTGTTTAAAACATGCTGGTTAGTAAAAGCCTTATGCTAAACAAATGTAATAATTATTGACTAGTGAATAAAAGTGAGAAAATAAAAAGACAGTAAGACTGAGAAAAAAAATCATATAAAATTCATTTATTTTAAATCATCACCAGCGACGAACAAGAATTCTCCAAATATTAAGTAAGATGATGAGTGTGTGGTTTCAGAGCTTCAGTATTTACTTTGGTCCTGCTGAGAAAAACACAGTGAAAAGTAAAATCATGTTACTTTTGAACTATTTTCTATTTTTCAGCATTAAAAGTCTCCACTGCAGAGGTCTTAAATGTATTTTAAAATCCGAAATTAAATTTTAAATAATAAATGCAGTTTTATCACACCTATTGCCAGATAAAAATTAAATCACTCTCACCTTGGCAGATGAAAGGGAGTTCATCGTGACAGTTGGCATCCTGAAACTGGATTTCTTCTGTTTCATTATCCAGGATAATCTTCCCACAGTGGTTGTTCAAGAAGTCAGGAGATCTGATGTTCCAGTTCAAGTCTTCAGCATTTATTCCTGATGTCCATTTCCACTCAACATCTGTGCCAAAGATGGACCGTTCCAAGCTGACCCAAACCCCGTTTACCAGGTTTGTCTTATTTTCCAGGGTATCAATCACACCATTCTCCACTGTCGAGTTGATGATTTCAACCAAGGAGATTTTATTTTGTTTGCAGTGCTGAAAAGCTTTGATCCAACTTTTGCGTTCATCATAAAACTGCAGATGTGAACCTTGGACAAAAACACATGCATAATATAATAATACAATATCTTTTTATTTCATGGATTAGTTACAGTTACAATAATTACAATTGTTGAAGTAAAATATTCAGAATTACACTTTTACAGAGACTAAAGAGGCTACAAAGGTTGGTACTCCAAAGGGTGCAAGAACAGCATCCAATTTCATTTGGGCATGATTTTCATCAGACGTGTTAGGCATTTCGGGGTGAAGTGTATGTTTTTTTGTGTGTAAAAGCCTGTAAAAGTGTTAACAATAATAAATTAGTCTAATCCTTATAAAAAATGCAATACCTTTTAACCTCCTTTAAGATGAAAAAAATACATATAACTTAATGAACTTATCATTTTTAGGTCATACTTTTTATACATTATGTATAACAAATGGAGGACAGTTCTACAGTTACAAATTAAAAGTACTTGCCTGCTTCATTATCAGTTCTGTTAGTGATAGTTACAATAGAAGAGTCAGGAAACTGCAGCATGAAGGCTGAAATGTCAGTTGATTTTTTGTAGCATATGCTAAGGAGGAAAAATATTTAGTACTTAAAGACACAGAAGTCAGCAAAATAAATAAATAAATACTATATATATAATAAAATGGGATAATACACACACGCGCGCACACACGCACATTCTTGAGTCTGTTGTAAATTTTACATCGCCAAATGCAAACAAGCAAAATTATTTAATAAGAGTTTTCATCTGATGTATTTACCTCTGTTTACACTCTGTCTTTTTCCAGGAAAAGTCATGACATGGTTGGCTTGCATTGCCACATTTTGTACACATTTTCTCTAAAGCTTTAAAATCAACAACAACAACAAAAGAAAAGCAATCGTTAAATTAAATTGTAGACAAATTTTACAATGTTATTCATCGGTCTCATGTAAATTTGCAATTTACAAATATATTTTTGCCATTATAGAACGAGTGATGCTGAGATTTTACAAAAATGTATGTTGTGTGTTTAAGATGTTGTTTTCATAACAAACATTCTGTATAGGTGCAAATTGTAAGGTTTGCAGTACATACCATCTACAGTCTGTCCAGATGAAAGATAGGTGGTGATTTTAACTTCAAGGCATGTGTTGGCATTATTCACCTGACAACACAATGGCAGAGCCTGGATTGTCAGTTTGAATTGTTTTTTGTTTTCACACCATAGAGACAAAACCTCTTTGTCATTGTGTTTAATGGTCCGTGTTCTAGGGCAATCCTGAGAAGTGTAGTTTAAACTTTTGACTGAGTTTGCTGCTGGAATTAAGAGCTGCTGGATGGCTCCTTAAAAAACATAAATACCCCATCAGGTTTTTTTTGCATTTGTTATTTGCATATACAGGTTTCTACAGTAATCCTTTATTTGTCAGTAAATGGAACGACTGACATAACAAATGACAAAAATGTGAAAACATCAGTGAATAAACAAATAAATCTAAAACTCAAAACCATCTTTCTGACACAAAAACAAATGTTTAAAAAATATGTAAAAGAAATTGCAGATCACTGTGTGCTGTTTAAATGAACATACCCAGCAGCAGAGCCACATACTTCAGATGTGCCATGACCTGAAATCTTTTAGAAAAGAAAAAAACAACAAAAGAATTGAAGTTAAACCATGTTTGAGAAAACATTACAGATAACTGAAATTTCCTTGACTTAACTCAAAAATCTTGTTACTATGTTGACTAACAAACATAAGTTTACTAAGTCATTTATTCTCTTTACAACTATGAGACCAATCGATCCTGAGAATGAGTGGACTTAAGTACTGAAACATTTTAAAAGCCATGTCTGACAAAAAAGTTAAACATTTTTTAAAGTTCAAGTATCAAGAAGTATTTTGTAAAGAATATATATTTATATATTTTTGTTTTTGCCAATGCCTTTTGGCTCTCCTATAAACTTACCGAGTCAATGAGGAACTGCTCTTCTTGACTGAACTGTGACAGAATATGAAGCAGGAACCAGGAGTCTGAACTTTATAGAGCTGATTACTTCCTCCTTTTTTCAAATCAACATGCCCATAACTGGTGCTTATTTATTCCCGTTTTTTCATGGAACCACAGGCGTTTACCATTTGAAGCATTAGATCCAAAATTGTTTACCCACTTTTTCTTTTCCAGGTCATAAGCTGGTGCCCATCTCCATTAGTCACTGTGTGGGAGGTGAGGGACAGGAGACTGGACAGGTCACAAGTCCATCAAAAGTATACTTAAAGACAAATGAGACAAACAACCATTCACACTGTTACCATACAGAGTTACCTAACATGCATTTTTTTAGGTCTGTAGGAGGAAACCAGAGCACTCAGATAAAATTTTTTCAAATTTATAGTCAAAAACAGAAAACAGATTTTAGTACGAAGACTTCCATTCTGCCCACCAATGAAGCCCAACCCCCCGCACATAAGGTATTTTGAATCTATGGCAAAATTTGAATTTACGATTCAGTGCAACACAATAATCACATTCATTGGGCTCGTCAGTAAATGTAGGTTAGTGAAAACAATGGGTACAAAAAGAAAGACTTGTTGTCAGTATCCAGTAGGAGGTAAATGCAGTAAAGGAGGGAAATGAAACCAGGAGTCATCATTTTAAAGAGCTGCCTCTTTTTGACTGAAGAACCACACCACACCCTAAACTGAGCTGCGTCTTCACACAGGTTACCAGATGTTTGTTTGTTTTTGAAAAAAGAAAGAAAGAAAAACAAGAATCTAAAAAAGTTAAATTGAGGTTTAAATCTGAGATCCAAAGTTAATTTTTAATCTCATTTTAAAATTGAGCCAATTAAACCTATTAAACTTTGAGCTATAGGTTAACTTTTTTCTGACTAAAACAAGATCAAAAGTTTTAGAAATACATTTTTAAAGCAGATTTTTGGCTTGTTTTTGAATGTATCTTTTGTTTCTGGTTGTGCATAAAGAATATATTGCTGATTCCAAAGAATATTTGTGACTCATTTGATAAGTTACAAAGAACGTTTCATCCGTGTGAATCCAAAGGTGTTTTGACTACTTGCAAATAAGAATGTGTCATTTTGTTCTGGCTCTGCGGTTCCTGCACACTCTCATAAGAACTTCCTGGAAGCTAATTGGTTCATGGGTCAGCATGAATCCAAAACTCCAAAGTTATCCATCTATCCATCCCTTATCCTAACCGGCTTTTTCCTTTCAGGGTCAATGGGGTCGCTGGTGCCCATATCCAGCTGTCACAGTGCAAGGGGCGGGGTACACCCTGGACAGGCCACAAGTCCATCACAGGGCCTATTTTAATAAATATTTATTTATTTATTGGTTTATTGTGGTTTGTGATGACAATGAGAATGATAAGTGAACTTCAGCACAGGTAAAAGACATGTGATGCAATAATTTGTATTCAGTGGCATTATGACCCCATCCCTACAGTAAAGCATGGTGGTAACAAAAGACAGAGAGATTCTAAGATATCTAAGTTAGTAGCACATTTTCAAGAACTACTTGTTATACCTCAAATTTTTTTTTAACCACAAAATACTTTGATTTCTGCTCATAAGTTCATAGCCAGTATTTGTAACTTAATTTTATCAGCCACCACTGAAAGTAAAGAGACAAGAACATTTTTGCCTGTGCCTTTGTGTGTGTGCACGTTTGTGTTGTAGAAAATACTGAAAAAACACAAGAATGACTAACTCAACCAATTTAAAAGGTATTAGTCCAAAATTTGATGTGGTAGCAGCTGAGAACCAGCTTCAACACACACTCCGAGTGTTACACATTGAGTGATATTTTTTGCTTAAAACTGTGTCATAAATTGCTGGAGTCAATCCTGTTTGTTTATTAGCTAACTATCACATGCACTTCTTCACAGATGTAAATGCAACTCTCATAAAACAATCCCTGAACATACATCTGCAAATCATTAACATTTGGAGTCACCTCAGTCACCTGTGAACTTAGCTTCGAACAAAACTGGCTTTAACTCAGTTTTACAGATATTCAGCTAAATTGAATGTGGTAGTGACAGAAAATCAAAACACATTCTCACTAAATCTCATGCAAAGATGAGATCTTCAATTGCTCTAGAGACCACTACTGGTACTGCTACCATTGGGTCAGAAAGAATAAATAAATTTGTTTGCTGTTCTATAGTTTGATCCTGACTTTCTTATTGGAAATGACATTTACATTTTACCCATTGATACAAAGGGTTCAAATGACATTGTCATTATGGAGTAAACACATGCTTTCTGAAAAGGTTTTCCATCATCTTTCTTTTTCCAGGAAATGAAAGTGAGAAAGTTTCACTGGCAGGCCAGGTTATAAGCTTATCTATGCAAAAAACCTCTTTTGAGCACAGCTACCAAAAGACCAACAGCACAAATACAGTTATGCAAATAATAAAAACTACTGGAGAATGATTTACATGGAGGACAAACATGAGAGATGAAGAGGAAGCGGTTTGTGCATTTGTCAGAGTGTTTTGATAGATTTTATGTTGAAGAGGTTGTTTTAAATCCTGCAGCCACATCTTATTTGTTCATTTGTCCATATATCTGGGATTCTATCTGAGAGGACCACCATGTGGATGGTTTGAACATCAGGTTCACGAGAGTGAGTTCATTTTAATCTCATTTTGTTTTGTGATTCACAGATCTGTGCAGAACACTTGTGTTCTTGGAGTACTGGGTATATAAATGAAAAATATGACTTGACTGTAAACTCCAGTGAAAATTTTCAGGTTAATTAAAACATTTTTTAAGAACAGTGTCTTAATAAAGTCATAGAGTTCAGCGCCCTCCTGTGGTAGTAATAATATATAAAGTTATATCAATGTTACGGTAACTCATTTTTTAATGACTCTTTTTTGGTAAACTGACAAAGTTCTATCCATCCATCCAATTTATCCACCACTTTTCCTTTTTGTGTCACTGGTAGTTGCACAGTAAATTTGTCTGAGAAACTGACTTAAATTGCATTTTTTTAAAAAATTAAAAAAGAAAATTTTGCAAAAAGTTTTACTCCAAAAAAAACCAAAAACAATTATTTGGTCCCTCTCTAAAAAGAATGAAATTTACTCCTTTAATGAAGCTGCTTTTCAAGAGTCAAATCTCCTCAAATCAGAGTTAATACTTTATCCTTTGCTAATGTATTTTACTCTTTCCTGTGCATTTTGATAGCTGTATTCAATGATGGTAATAATTGCTTCCACTC
>JAVKLF010000063.1:12258642-12272063 GCA_034783495.1 Millerichthys robustus | reverse complement strand
CATACAGGAAAATGACCACTTTGTTAAAGATAGATGTGGTTAAGGAGTATGAGTGTGAACCTGCTGTGAGCACAAACGTGAAATAAGTCACACCGAGGCTAAACGGGATCACACGCCATTCTGAACAAAACTAAAACTAATTACCAGCTTTCTTTGCTGAATGCTTTTCAATACAATTTCTGTGACTTCCTGCAGCATAACCTGACAACTCTTGTTGTTTTAATGGACTATGTTTCTCTTGAATCAAACCCACAGGTAATTCAGCAAGTGTTAGGTCGTGTTTCTGTCCCTTACCGATGATAAAGCCAAAAAAGAACAAAGCTGTCACAGCTAAAATCCACCAGATCCAGCGAACCAGCCTGCCCTCCTTCCTCATTTTCCTGCAGCTCCCAGTTGTCCAACACACTACAACTGTGCTCTGCAGATAAGGAGGAATTTGTTTTACTAGTGTAGTGTGGGAAAAACAGGAGAGTGACATGGGGGGGGGGTGGGGCAGAGAGAAAGAAGGGAGGTGACGGTGTTTGGCTGAGAGAGGCAGTGAGGGTTGGAGGAGGGAGCCGGTCATTAGAGCCAGGACACTGACAGTTGTGTTGTGCACCTTGGCCAGTAATGTGCTGACTCAGGAGTTGTCATTATGAAAGCCGAGGAGGGTTTCCTTAAAGAAAACACAAGATGAAAATCTAATCCAGGGCAAAAGACGGTCAAGTCTTCTAAAAGAGCAAAACATGATTAACACAAACTCCTTCGACTCACGTGTTTATTTTAAATACAGTAAGAAAAACAACTGGTCACAAGTTTTCAGCTATTAAACTTTTGAAATAAGCAGAAGTTCCTTGAATTGAAAAAAAAAAACCAAGTTAACTAAATACCCTATGCATTCCCTAAAGAAATGCGTATCACTCACCATCTTTCATGCCAGAGATTTAAAGGTCATCTTATGTTGATAAATGACAGAGTTGAAGCCATTTTGTTTAGATTTTAATAGCGTTGATCTCAGTGATATTTGGGTAGTGAATGTGAACGCAGAGCGCAGACTGACAGAAACAATGAAGTAACCTTAAAGTACATTAATAGGAAAACAAAAAGCTGACAGTGCAGCAAAACTTACGGACTTATAGGAGATAGGATCGTCTGGAGGGACACCAAAACAAGTAGAACAGCAAGGTGGGAACTGAAACATGATGCAATGATATGCAGGTGAACTGAGACCGAATAGAGCAAAGACTGATGAGGTAAGAACAAACAGCTGAGATGATTCTTAGTGGCAACAGGTGTGAGTAGTTGACAACTAGAAAAACACTGAGGGAGAGATGACACGTAGGAGACACAGGAGCTAAAATAAAACAATGTGACCACTGAGACGATTAAAGCTCAAGTGACAAAAAATGATACACCTTAAGAACCTCAAATACAGAAACCTAAGAACCCAAAAGAGAAAATAAGCAAGGAACTACAAAACATGTGTAGGTTTAGCTCTTTTTTTTTTGGAAACCAAACATGACTATGGCTGATGTCACAGCTGATGAATATTAGACAGACCACCACTATGAAAATGACCAGACTATCCCTTTAACTTTCAATTTGAGTCTGGTTTTGTCTAACTTCCTCCTGCAGAGTTCGAGTCAGACGTGTACTCCCACATCACACGCAGGCGGTTGTTGTTCCTCGACCCCTCCCGGCTCTCAGAACAGCTGTGTGGCGGTGTGGAGGACGACGTTCTCATAAGACGGGCTGGAGTGCAAACCAGTGGAGGGGGGTTGGAGCTGGGGTGGAGGGGTGGGGTGTTCTCTGTTGTCAGGAATGTGGGGAGTAAACACAGGGCGCAGCAACGCGCTTTTCATCTGGGGTTTAACTGAACGAGCAGCTGTGGAAAGGTTAGTTTGAGTTGTTTGGGTCGAAAAGTCATTTTGACATCATTACCCATTCTCACATACTTTTTATTTCCTATGGTGTGTGAGAGCAGCAGCAGCTGGGAGTGTGTGCACGAGCATTTAAGCATTTACAGATGTCCTCGTGAGTTATTCTGTGGTTATGACCAAGAATTGGCATCACTTAACAAATAAACGTAACATTTTTTAAAATCAAAAATAGGTCTTAAATTAATACCACATGAGGGTAAACATGGAGTTTTTACTCATACAGCCCCTTTATAAATGGGTGATAATGTTTTTGCCCGTGTATGTCTGTGTCAGCAAATATCTCATCCACCAGTGGACAAAGACTCTTTCAGGAATTAATCATTAGATGGACTTCAACAACTAATTAACTGAGTCAACCCAATTCAAGATGGCTGCTTGCCAAATTTATGAGTACTGAACTAAAACTTGATGTTGTCATAGTAGCCGAGAGCATTCCAATTGTTGCTGGGGAATAAGACGGAGTTTCAGCGTTCAGCTGTGACCTAGACATGATTGCTGAGGTCAAGACCAGCCAAGTTCTTCCACAGCAGACTGGAAAATCCATCATGGATCTGGGTTTGTGCACAAACTGAAAAAAAGACAGTGGGTCCCAAATGGTTTCTTCGGTGTTAGAAACACATCTGAAATCATAAAAACCTTCTGTACCTCCGGGGGAGGTGGAAGTAAAAGTACAAGTAGTATTTCATGTTTCTACAGTGTGACCATTCATTTGGCCTCTGTTTCTAAACAGATATTAATTACACCCCGGTGTGTTTTCTAATGCTTTCATACTTGACTGTTTACCTGTAAATATAATGGAATATTCTTAGTTTAGTTTAGGATTTTGTGCTAATTTTATTTAACAAAACTGAATACGATCATCAGTAAAAAGTATCAAAGATTAGATTAAGATTTTGTGGTTGTACAAACACATTGATAGTTTAAATTCAGGGTCAAACAGCACATTATATTGCAATATATTTTTCTGAAAAGGGAGTTATTTCTAGTTGATTAGCAAAATCTCCAAAATTCTTCACCATTAGATTGATATAATTCAGGATAATCCTTTTTATACTTTATTTCATAGTTTTCAATAAGCACTAGAAATAACTTTATATATATAACAAGAGTTCCCTCTAAGTAAAATTTAATCTATTAGTAATGATGATGACGTTCTCTTGATATTTCAACTGAAAAACAGCCTTGACCTGCAAATGTTGGTCTCTGGCTCCCTCTAGCGGTCGTAACAGGAGGTGCAGCTCAGTGAAGCTCATTGTTCTCTCTGCTCATCGTATTTATTCTGCGCAGATAAATGATGTTAACCTTTAATTGTTTGTCATTATTTTAACACTCACTCGCCAGCTGTACAGAAGGTCAAACCGGAAGTAGTCAAGTCACGATAAGTTAGCTGAGCTGTTCGGAGTTGAGGTGAAGGTGGAGGGAGGGGGAGATGAAAAGTCCAAACCTGCTCGGAGCAGAGAGGAAGGAGTACCGGGAGGACGGACGCCGGCCGGACAGACAGCTGCTGGGAGGACGGCTCTTCACTTCCTTGGCCGGACCCGGACCTGTGTGTGGGAGCGTCGGGCAGGCAGCAGCGGGGTCCCTGAACGCACCATGGCTGTGTCGGTGCAGAGCTGGGTCGCCAACGAGGGAGGGAAGCACTTGGTCCTGGTGCGGAAAACTTTGCCAGAAGCTTTAAAACCTAACTTTTTAGCCTCTAACATATGCCTTACTTGCTAATACTCTACTTTTTAGTGATGTTTACAAAGTTTTGCATTCAACTTGTGGAAAGAAATGCTCATGAAATTAAATGTTTTAGATCCTCAATGCATTTTACAACTGTTTTATGAATCAGATATGAGGTTAAAAGTCTTTAGACACAGTTTACCTTTATGATACCGTCTGTGGTAGTGAAGATGTGGCTGCAGTTTTGACTCTGTGTTTTGTCCATGGTATGTCTGTGTGTGTAGATGCTGTGGCTGGGAGCCAACACCTGGCTGTTCCTGAGCACCTACCTGCTGTACTCCACAGGACAGCAGTACCACTACCTCTACAACATGCTGGGGGTGAGGAACACTTGGTGTTTTTCGTGCAGCCACAAGCGTGTCTGTTCTGAACATATGCACATCATCACCCATTTTGTTCTTAATTTGTTCCAACTGCAAGTGTGAAACGCGACATATGCATCCTATTTGGAGACACCCTCACAGATTCTACAAATGAACTAAATTTTCTCAATGACGAGTTTGTAAATTGGTGCATCCAAGTTTGCGGAAAGTGTCCAAAAAAATGTCTAAAGCTCCTACCACATAAATGAAGTGACTTCCCTTTTCATTATACAGATTTGCTGCTTCTTCGCTTGTGTTTTTACATCAGATTTGGGATGTGAATCTTTTTGATTAAGCGTGTTTTAAGCAGACTATAAATTTAACCTCTGGGACACAAAGACAGGATCAGATTATGAAGTTTGCTGACTCATTTGGTATAATTTCTGTCACAGGTTTTGCTGAAGTGGCTGTGTGGGTTTCTTGATGCGTGTGTGAAAGAATGAAAGCGTTCATTGTTATGTTCATGTATTGTTCCAGTTGTACAAGCATAAATAAAGCCTGCTGTTCTCCATCAGCATCAACATACAACAACACTAAAATACATCTCTGAACATTATACTTACTGTCAAATATTTACCTCTGAGTACCTAATGATAAACTCAAACCAAATTTTGAAAAAGTCAGGATGTTGTGTAAAAAAAGAAAATGCAATGACTTGCAAACCCTTACTTTATACACAATAATAGACATTTTTAAATGTTGAAGCTAAGAAATGTTACAGTTTTTGTGAAATGAGACAATTCTGGTTTTGATGACTGCAGGAAATTTAAAAATAACAGAAAAGGGACAACAAAAAGCTGTAAAAGTAGGTGGTACAAATAAGAAACAGCCGAAAGAGCAAATTGCAACTAAATCTGTTTATTGGCGACAGGTCAGTAAGAGGACTAAGTATAAAAGTATTATTTTAGAGCGGCGGAGTCTTTTAATAATTAGAGCTGAGCAGATTTACAACCAGTCTGTGAAAAACAGTGTATAATCATACTGGAACAATTGTAGAATAATGTTCTTTGATGTAAAATTGGGAAGACTTTGAATATCCCATCATCTACAGTTAATCTCATCAAAAGGTTTGAAGAATCCAAAGAAATCTCTGAGCTCAAAGAACAAGGCTGAACGTCAATATTGGATGCCCGTGATCTTTGGGCCCTCAGGCAGCTCTGTATTAAAAACAGGTCTGATTCTCTTCTGGACGCAAAAAGCAGCTAAACAAAACAACTGGACTTCGGTTTTGTGGCTGAAGACATTTTGCCTTCCGTCCATGGATGTCTGGAGTTTTGTATCGATAAAGCCACCAAACAGAAGTCCATTTGTTTTATTTTTGTACCTTTGTTTGGATTTACACCAGCATATTCTGTTCAGTACATCACTGCACCAGGCTCAGGAACACTTCTACAAATCATTACGTAAGATGTTTGATTGAGTCTTAAATGAACTTCACATGTACATATACATACAGATGTTTAGAATATTTTTTATAATCAATAGTCAAGTCTGTCAACTGAACTGTTTTCTTGCGGCTATCAGTTGAACACGTTTATAAACGCAGATCATTGTGCCGTCCATAAATCCCGGTTAAAGCTCTATCACGCAAAGAAGAAGTCATGTGAACACCATCCAGAAACACTGTTTGTTGTCCTCTCTGAACCAAAGCTCATGTGAAATAGACTGAGGCAACGTGGAAAAACATTCTGTGGCCTGGCTTGTAATCAGTGCACAGTTTGAAAATTCTGGCATGCTGATGGTATGGGGTTACATTAATGCCTCTAATGTTAAAATGTACCTAAAACGGCCAAATGTTGAATCCAGCAACACGTTGTTAAAACAGGATTTGGTAAAACGTGCAGCATTTGTGAATCACACCTTAAAAATAAATCCACCTCATCTATACCACCCAGCGGTGCAACAGAAAGAAGAAAAACACGTGCCGTCAGAGCTGCATGAAACAATGAGAAGTGGCAGCGAACAGCGTGTGTGAACTGTTGCACTGCCTGAACTGTGGGAGGCAAAAAGGGGAGAAAAGGGGCAAGTGTGGGCACGCCGCTGGTTCGACTGAATGCCTCGCTGGAGGGCTTACGTTTTTGAGTGTCTATCTTTATGTGCACATGAGAGATGTATTTCAAAGCATTAATACTTCAAATAGCTTCTTATCTCGTTCCCCTGTTTGTGTGTGTGTGTGTGTGTGTGTGTGTGTGCGATTATATGTTTGGGGATGCAAAGAAAGCCGGATATCAGATCTCCATCTCGTGGTTTCTGCCTTCAGCTGCTGTTCTTTAAGAAGTTGTGTTGGATGTCAGGAAGACGTTTTTCAACGTCAAGGCTTCCGACTTAGCTCGCTATATTTGGATTTGAGCTCCGGCTTGTTCTCTGCTTCATTCTTCTGTTTCAACACTTCGGTCAGCTGTGCGGCCAGCTGAGGTCTTCTATGTCCTGATGAACTGTGGGAGGATTGGCACCGACCTGAACCGATTATCAGCTGGCTGTCCAGTTGTAGATTATTTAGCTCTGATTTTTTTTAAGTAAACCTCGCAGCTTGTGTCGAACCCTTAAGAGCTCCTCGCTTTGATCTGTACATCTTCATCTCTAATGAGCACACACACACGCACGCACACACACACACACACACACACACACACAATCTTAGAAAATGAGATGTGACAGAATCTGCAGGGCACGGTTCTCCCTGGAAAGAGTTTGATCATCCTGAGTTTCTGAGATGCTGATCTACACCGAGAGTTGCAATAAATACTCTTTAATAGTCTCGTTCAAAATCTGTACTTTTAGTGTTTTTCTTATATCTTCACAGCTGTTACCAAGCACATACCAGGGTTTATTTCCCTGAAGAAATGACTCTAATTAATACCATCGCCTCGAACGAGTAACATCCTTTCGAAGGAATGCACTGAGAAAAGCACCAGTGGTTTCCAATAAATATCTGGGGTGAAGTCATGCCTCAACCTCTCAGCCAGCTTTGACTGAATTATTCAAATCTGAAGAAAAAAAAAAGCCCCTGAAGTGTGGATCTGAATCAGTTTCCCTCCCGTTACAACCTGCCTAACACTGTGAGGTTTTGTTTATTTGTGTATTTATTTTTTTGTGTCATTTCTCAGGTCGGACTGTGTGTCAGCAGAGCGTCGGCATCGGTGCTGAACCTGAATTGCAGTTTGGTGCTGCTGCCCATGTGCCGCTCTCTGCTCACCGTCATACGAGGAACACACACGGTGAGACAAACACACAGAGGGGGTGACTGGATCACAGGATGGTGTGTGGGTAATCTGATGAAACAGAATTTGAATCACTGACGAGACGTGTGGCTAAACCATACTATCCCTTCTCGAAAGATGAAAGGTTTCAGCTTTTGCAGGATTCCGTATAGAACGAAGATGTTCTATAAAAGTGTGTTTCTCGCAGCCGCAGTGTTAATCCTTGCGCTCGTGTCTGTGTTACTCTCTCACTCAGGTATCATCCAGAAATACGCGCAGACTGCTGGACAAGAGCAAGACCTTTCATGTTGCGTGCGGCGTTGCTGTCTGCCTCTTCTCTGGTAAAAACTGACTCCTATCGCTGCAGCACGTGCTGATTCATTCATGTATGTCTGTGTGTGTGTGTGTGGATAAATTAATCCATGCTGGCTGTGCATTCTTGCTGCACCAGCTGGGATATCATGTTCTAGTTGTGTGTGTTTTATCTGCTCAAGTGTGTGCGTGCGAGTGTGTTATTTTTGCGTGTCTTATGACATCATGGGAGCCTCAGGCAGCTGGGTCTCAGACTTCCTCCTTTTGCTCATCCTTGTTTTGTTTTCTGGAGAGCCCAGCTTGTATTAAATGTAAGTAAAGCAATGTGCTAGTTTCTGAAAAAAAAAGGACAAACTTGGAGTCAAGTCAGCAACGGTTGAGTAAAACTGCCAGCTGTGAGGTTTTTATCTGGAGTGCTGCTTTGGTTTAAAAATCTGTTGACTAATAAGACTTTGTGGTGACAGATGATCGTACGGCAGCGGAAGACGGGTTTCTACCAGTGCCGACATTTTTTGACAAGAAACCTTTACAACTTTTTGTTTAGAGCAGAAGTGACCAGACTGATTTAAATGTTCGATTATTCACAATTATTGCACTGTACTTTAATTGCATTTTAAAATACAGGCTTTTAGCAATTACGCAAAAGGAAAACATCTCAGTTCCCTTTAATAAAAAATGGATCTGAACACATCTCTCGTGCTCTGTGTGTAATATTTAACACAAAGCAGTTTAATTAGTAGATTTATTGCGCTTTAGTTGAAGAGTGGGGCTGACATGAGATAATGAAGTAAACATATTTGTGAACCTATTTAGGATCCTAAATTCCTGTGTTGTTAAACTCAGTTTTTCCATTTTATAGTTAAGATGCTAAAGTGAAAAAAGAGCATGAATCAGTGTTAACAAGAAGCTGGGTGGGGTTTCCTGAAGGAATGGGCATTTCAAGCTAAAGTAAACTTGAAATTCATCAAAGAATTCCCATTCATTCATTCATTACTTCATTTATTCATCAAAGAGGCACATTTTATTCCCATATTAAGTCAACATTGTGACCGGTGAGTCAGCTGGTTACATTTTTGTTGTATCTTGTCTTCATAATCTTTAAGGCTTTGTTGTTCCTTTCTTCCTTATTTATTTCTTTTTGTCTAAAGGCACGGGGTCTTGTTTTTGATGACTTCATTTAAGCCGTGTTTAAAACCTTTCTGGAATGCAATAAAAAAACAAAAGAAAAAGAAACAGCCAAGGATCATTTCTAACTTCTTTCTTCCTGAAAGAAAAATAATGTTAAGCAAGATTAAAGCATTTTTCAAGACACGTTAAACTAAAAATGATCAAGTCAGAGTTAGTGTTTAACACTAAATAGATCATGAATGACCTGTAGAGAGGTGTACCCCGCCCCCCGCACTGTGACTGCTGGACATGGGCACCAGTGACCCTGCAAGGAAGAAGCGGGTTAAGATATTTGGATGGATGATGAATGTTTAGTGGATTTACAGGTTTTTTTTCTATATTATTTGACAATCTATCAGGTCCTGACAGCCAAGAACATCATCTGGTTTGCACTATGTCATCATCTGCAGACCTTTTCTTTTTGTCATCATGACGCCGCACTTTTCTACTCATTAAAGTTCCCAGACACGCACACAAACACATATATTCTAAGGCAAGAAAGGACTCTGAGGACAAAGCAGGACGGAAGAGGGACAGACGAAGGCAGGGAGAGGGGGGATGGCGAGCAGAGGGAGTGGGAAAGGATCTGGGGGAGAGAAATGAGGACCCCTGTGAGTTGTAATTATACCCTCTTATCCTGTCAGCTGTTGAACGGCTGAGTCATTGGCCTGTGATGTCAGGAAGAAGTCTGCTTTCTTTTCACTGAATAGACAAAGAAATATTTGTCCTTTCCGTTGTTTATAAATTGTGTTTGCATCCTGCTTGGATGGCTTATGTCTGTGTATATGTGTTTTGGGTTAGTTTGGCGTCATCTTTTTCTGCCTTTTACAGTCGTGCACGTTTCAGCTCACCTGGTGAATGTCATCAACTTCAGCACGAGTTACTCCGATGACTTTCCTGCTCTTAACTTGGCCCGCTTCAGAGGAGAGGTGAGGCTTTACTGGGCTTCTAATCACAACCTACACAATAAAATACTCAAAATGTTTCTTTTAATGTTCCTGTCGGGGTGAACGCTAACACATATGTGGCTGAAATGTGAGAACAGTTGCTCGCTTATTCTAAACACATTGGTTATTAGATTTAAATCGTAGAGGGCTGAAAACTGAGCAATCCCTCTTGTGCCTTACCTTAAATCATTTGATTGCTGCATACAGAAGCATAAAAACATGCCCTGCAACTCTTCTGTAGTTTTAAAGTTTGAAAGGTGAAGATGAGGGGGTTGTAGCTGCTGTGAAATCATTTGAAAGGTACTTGAAAAGATGGCTACCCTTTAAGTTGAACTCAAATTAAAAGTCAACACCTTTTCAAAGATTTCCTGCTTTTTCAACCAAGTGTCAAAAATCAAACGGCTTTAAAATCCCAAAACTGAATGTTTTAGTCACGGCTGAATGCTCTTATTAGTTCACCTTTAAGTTATGGACAGAAACTTCCCTGTAAAGTTGTGTTACATGAAGCTAAAGACTACAGATCTCCTTTTTATGTTTTTATTTCCTTCTCAGGACCCCAAACGCATCATTTTGACAACAAGTAAGAACACCTCTCTCCCTGTCACAGCTACATTAATACTGTAGATACTAGATGTCTCTGCTTTACTCTCTGATATCTGGATTTCTAATCATCTCCCATTTTTCGTGACGGCACGTCTTTTCTGTTCAGTTCCAGGAGTCACTGGAGTCCTGCTAGTTCTGATTCTCCTCCTGATGTTCATATCCTCCTCCTACTGCATTCGGTATGTCAGACTCTCAAAACAAAGTTAAAACTTTTTCTGATAAGTTAAACTGTGTAAAAAGTCTTTTTTTGCCTTTTGGACTTTGTGAGCAACTTTCACTGGACTAAATAGGAGCCCCGTTGAACCCTGACATCCAGTTCTCTGTATACCAAAGTGTTTTATTTTCTCTACGTTTATCGTCTGTCAGACTCTTCATGTTGTGTCTGCTTGTTCCCGTACTGACACTCTAATCTTGTTCGATGATTGCAACGCTTACAGAAGACATCACAGCCCTGTCATTAGTCAGGTCACTGGAGGTCAGTCACTTTGCGACCATGTGAGACATCTCTGAGTGTGAGAAAGAGATTTTCTTCTTTCAGTTCCCGAATAAGAAGCTTTTCTGGACCATTTAAGGCTTTGAATGAGTGGCTGGAGTGTTGGGATGATAACTGCTGCTCCAGACCATAATAATGAGTCATTGTGATAAAATCCTGTCTGTCATTTTGCAACAGTTTTTCTGAAAATATGAACATCTGACTAAGGTCTGAGTGTGAACATGTCTGGGGTGTCTAACTTCTTCATGTGACATTTTTTCCTCTTTTTCTACATTTAAAATTGAACAAAATATCAAGATATAAAAGGTTTTTTGTGTTTAGCTAGGATTTTTGTTATCCTGTTCTTAGTTTTTACACAATGTAGGATTGCTGACAACTTGTACTTTTTTCCCTTTTCCCTAGTTGCACAGTTTTGTAAATGTATTAGAACAAGTGGATTTTTAAAAGTTTAGGTAAATCTGCTTCTTTTGTGCAGCTCTGTTAGGTTGAACAATTTAAGAAGTCTGCAAATTGTGTTCATTATCTCCTTGTTTTCCATAATTACTGGATGAGCCACAAAGAACAGTTCAGTTAATCCAGCACTAATTGTGTTTCTTAGTTTATCCATCAACATAACAGCCATGAAAGGAGCTGCAGTCAGTGAGGTAGAGAGCAGATTTTTATAATGGTAATTGTTTGCAGCTTTTATGGTAGGTGGTTGTGTGTAATGACCTCTGTGACCTCTGACGACCTGTTTTCTCAAGCTTTTGTCTCCACTGTTTCCTGTTTTTCCTCACTTGTTCCTTTCTTCATGCCATTAAAACTTTCCCCCCCTTTTATTTGACAAACATTGTTCTTATGATCACTTTGTTCTTTTGCTTTTCTCAGCGTCTCTAACTATGAGATCTTCTGGTACATACACAACCTCTTCATTGTCTTCTACATCATCCTGATGGTACACATGGTCGGGTAGGCAGTGCTTTAATGAGTTTCTGTGTGTGTGAGTGTGTGCGCATGTGGCTACAGTTTGCCTGTACTGTACCTCTATGCCTGAATGAAAATGTCAACAAATATCTTTGGTTTCAGTGGGTTTTCCATGTTGTAATCAATGCTTAGATTGAGGTTTGCTTACTTTCACTTGTCATGTAGGCAGTTGTGTCTTTTATTTCCTTTCACTTGTCCTTTTGGTTATTTTATACTGTCAACCAAAGACAATATTTATCAATATTTATATTTCGTGAGGTTGACATTGTCCATTTAGTCAGAGGGTTAAGACAATTAAATACTGAATTTACTTGTAGTGTACACGTTTATTGCATTTGATAAAGACAAAGAAACCAACCTAACAATATTATTTTCATTTATTTTTTTTATTCTTCAGGGGAGCTTTGAAGTATCAGACCAACATAGAGACACACACCCCTGGCTGTTTGAGAGCCAATCACAGCAGCACGGAGCAGCAGGATGAAGATCTTGTCCAGGCTGAAGATGATGACAGCAGATGCAAAGAGGACGCTCACTTTGAGCCACATTCTCCTCAGGTCTTTACACGTCTTTCTCTTTTTTTGTGTTTTGTGTGAACTGAGTCTTTAGGAGTATTGGAGGAGCACTTAGTCTTAGATGGCTTAAAGTAACAAAAACAATATTGTAATGATTAGTTTTCCTCCTGATCATTTTCTTGAAGCCATGTTGTGAAGCCAAGTTTTCTAAAACGTTTGCTTTATTTTAGGTGGCCTTGTTTATCCAGCATGTGAAAGGACAAAATGTGTGTTTTCTGTCTACAAGAACACATGCCCTTGAGCACTGAGAACGTGTCCTTGTAAGAGTAACTTGAACTAATAAACAGACAAGTTTCATCTCTTTTTGAAGCAAAAAAATTTTTTTTATGAAGCTAACAGTATGTTCAACAAATATACACACCTTAATTATTTGAAAGTGTAAGTTATCCACATCACTGTATTTGATGGACAGTCATTGTTGTGTTTGTTGAGAAGAGACATTAACGAAGAAACTACTGGTTTAAAGATAACTTGTAATAGGTAGGAGCGCACCAGCCAGTTTTGGGTTGAGTGGTGAAGAAAAATAACAGCTAGTGAAGGCATCATAGCCAAACCAGCCCTCTAACCTCACACAGCGTCTCTGTGTGTGTGTGTGTGTGTGTGAACAGACTTGGCTTTGGGTGTCCGGTCCCCTCTGTCTCTACTGTGTGGAGCGTTTGTATCGCTACATCCGGAGCAGTGACCCTGTTACCATAGTAACTGTGATCAAGCATCCCTGCAATGTTATTGAGCTGCGCATGCTGAAGAAAAACTTCAAAGCTCAGCCGGGACAGGTTAGTGTTTTTATCTTTTTGTTTTATTGTGACTCGGTTCTATGTTTTTTCTAATATTTGATCCTTTTACTAAATATATAAAGTGTAGCTGTAACAACTCTTTCCTACACTAGTCCCTCTTGTTGTCATCCTGCTGTCTCTCCATCACTTTCTTTCATCTTTTTTCCCCCCAGTATGTTGTTCTTAACTGTCCAAGCGTGTCTTCATTTGAGAACCATCCCTTCACGCTGACAAAGGTAAAACTAACTCACTCTAACACATTCCTCACTAGTGACACGTGAGCCCACGTACATGTCCTGATAGATGCGCGCGCGCGCGCACACACACACACACACACACACACACACACACACACACACACACACACACACACACACACACA
>JAVKLF010000063.1:12222037-12233177 GCA_034783495.1 Millerichthys robustus | reverse complement strand
CCAAAACAAATTGTCTATTCAAATTCAATCAATACTTTATGAAAGTTTTATCTGGCCTACTGGTTGATGAGATATTTCGTATACGATGAAGAAAACCCCTCCGAATGTACCTTAAACATCACTACGCCTTCACACCAGCAGGTGATAATCAATCCTTAAACATTTTACAACAAACAGAAATAGATTTAAAGCTCTAGCAGACAATACATCTCTTGTCCACAAAAAGGAAGAATAAGAAGCACATTGAACACATCGCCACTCAAAACTCTTCTCTGCATGAAAGATTGTATTCTCAGCAGAACAACCGGAGTGACCTATTTTAGTTTCTTAAAACGAATTTGTGAAATAATATGATACGATGTCAGTGATTGGTGCAGCTGTCCTCAGTTTCAGTAAAACATGTTCCTTCGTTTTTCAGCTAGAAAAAAGGTATTTTCAATTCTCACTAAGAGACCGGCTCTCTGGTAGAGCAGAGAGGTGCTCACATTACTAGGTTGATAAAAGAATAGTCCTTTTTTAAATGTGTGTGGGTGGCTGCACATCCATTTGTGAATGGCATGTGATGGCTTTGCTTTTTCAGTTCATCGTTTCTGATTTTGAGCTTTTCTTTTTTTTCATTTACAGAAATGACAGGAACACACTCAGTGGAGGTTTTCCTCTGTGTTTTTGTGATATTGATATATTTTGAGTATATTTTGAATATATTTAGCTAAAATTTGGTGCGGTAGTAGCTGAAAGTCACTTCTAACACCTTGTGCTTCATACAAAGTAACTGCAGGTATGCTAAAGGTTGCTGCTACATCTAAAACAGGCAATGGTCTCTGTTAACTGCGTGGTAAATTAAAAGCTTTCTCAACTCAGAGAACAGTGTGCCAGCACTAATAAACTGCACTGTAACAAAGTGAGGCAGAGAAAAGGACAGGGGTTGTTTGCACCTTTCTCACTTGTGTTTTTATCCTTGTGTACAAGCTGCTTTTGAGGGTTTTGTGGTACAGTTGTGTGTAGTTGGAATAGAGCAAAATATATAAATGGTTAGTGCTACGAAGGTAATGTTTGTTTCAGGAATGAGTTGCTCATTTGTAACTGTTAAGTCTTCACAACACGAAAGCAACCTAGAGGGAGAGTGATAGAGTAACTCAGCGTGTAAGTGACTCAGAAGATGGTGCTAATGAAACAGTACTGGCTTGTTTTGGGGGGGAGAGAATCGCTTGGTGAAATTCTCTAGGAAAATAGGAATGTGTGGGTTACAGAGCAGATGTAGAGTGAGGAGAGCTTGAGTTTGTTATATGTTAGTACTGCATGAACATTTCTTAACTGATCCATTGTGCAGCTACGTGTGCGGATTCATACTAAAGACCGTTCGTGTTGTCTCGAATTGTCGTTTTTAAGCAGAAGCATCCATTTGCTAACAATCAGAAATAGACTTTTTACAGTTACTAATGTGATAAAATAGATATCTCCAGTTTTCAAGGTCAGCTGTAGTCTTCTGGTCCTTTACACCTGCTTTTCTGTTGACTTTTAGACACAAACGTACCTATAAATTCATTTTAATAGAAATTTACATTGTGATAGCAAAATATCCTTAATGTGCAACATGGCCAGATGTTAAAATGACTGCAGAGCTGAAACATACACAGATATAAACACTAAAGCTGTGTCCCAGTTCAGGGGTTGTGGCCCACGTAGACCTTAGCCTTCAATGCTGTGCAGTGATGTAACTGGCTAAGAAATGCGCACTACGGAGGACACAGCGCCTGAATTGAGACACAGCTGACATGTTTGTCTACAAACCGGAAGAAGGCATGGATATATACTCATATGGTTTGAAAAGTGAATACTAAAAAAATGAATTACTTGTATCTGTATCTGTATCTGAAACAATGTCAATATGATGAACAGCTAATATTTTAGTACTGATTACCCTTCACACATAAAACAGGTAGCATACTTAAAGTGCAGATTTTACGAGGCTGCAGTGTCGCTTGAGCTGAAGCAGAGACACGGTTTACGTCAGCCTGTACGCTCTAATCTGTTGACATGGGAGCCAAAAAGAAAATGTAACATGCATAAACAGCACATAGTGAAAAACGTGGCCCCAAACCTATGGTGTCTTTTAAACATCATCATCATCATCAGCAGCAGCATGTTCCACCAGCAGACGGAGAGAACCAGAGACAGAGAGCGACATACAGTACAATCGCATCCCTGATTATCCGGGAGTATGTGTGAAACAGAGCTTTGTTTTGTTTGATTTGTTTGTCACTGGAGCAGCAGTTAACCTTTCTGCCGTCCTGCCAGTTGATTACATACAGGGAGCCTCGCCGTCTCCTGGTGCCTTTTTGTATTTCTTGTTCTTTCCTGCTTCTTTTTTAAAAAACTCTTTCTCTTCTCTAGCCTCCCGTCTCTTATTATTTTTTAAACAATCTTCCTCTCATTTAGCTGATTATTGTCTTATGTCTGTCTCTTTTTATTTAGGATACACCTCCTTCTGTTTCTTTGTGTCCACCTTGTCCTCCTTATGTTACTTTCCAACATTCCTTTTATCATGAGCCTCTTTTTGCGCAGGCACTGTAAGAATCATTTCAGTTTTTTTATTATTAGGTTGCTCCTTTGCAAAGAAGTGAGTTATTTAGGAGCTGTTAAGAAATTCCATAAATTACCAAAAAATATTGATACACAGATATTCCTGGTTAACCAATCCCACTGATATTCAAATGCCAATTAAACATAGGATGTATTTTGAACACTAAATTTGTCTGTGTCATCCATTCAGAAAATGACTTGTTGATATTTTGCCAAGGGGATTTTCAGTTGTGGCTCTAACCTTTGTTTTGCACCTCATTAAAAATAATGTAGTCCATATTTTTGCAGAAGCAATAGTCTACCTTTTTTTTGCTAAACCAAAAGGAATCCAGAATTACTGCAAATGTACAGTTTTTCTAAAGCTTTTATGTTTTTGCCTGCTCTTGAAAACAACTTAAGCCGTTGCACATGGATGTTTTAGAAAGAACTCCTGCTGTGAGCAAACAAAAATTACATTTATGAAAAAAAAAAAAAACATGTTCCCCTCACCAATCTAAATGGAGTAACGTATAAATCTTGTTGGAAAAACTAGCCGTTCCTCTCAGCAGCTGTAAGATGTGGAACGATGTGGTCCTGTGTTTGTGTTATTGATATATTGTCGACACACTCATTCACAGTGATGTAAAGTGATTCCCCCAAGAGGAACAGTACAAGTTGGAAAACCTGGGCGAGTGTTTGTGAAGCATCAATACGTAAGGTGTATAGAGAGCTGGAACTCAGCCAGTATTGTAGTCATCACATTAAGCTTCAACAGAAAACAAAGGTTGCTCAGGACGCCTCTGTAGCTCTGACCCCATGCGCTGAAGAGAAAGGTTTTTGCTGCATGTCATTGCTGCACTCTCCTGCACTGTTTTTCACAGAAACCGAACTGTCTGAATGAATGTGCAGATATAAATCGATGTTCAAAATTAACATTGAATAATGTAATACTTTGCAACTATTTTGATCCCAGCAGTGCAGTCATTGGCTGACCGAGCCCAGCTTCACAGAGCTGCTGCAGACAGCTAGGCCCTCAGCCCTCACCTCACTAGCAAATGAACCCATAAATACAGCTGACGTTAACGACGCCAAGCTAGACTGAGCAGCCAGAATAAAACTTTGTTTGTTCTAAAACATTTTAATGTCTCTGGATATTATTATTATTATAGGACATTTTGTTAATCAGGTCTGTAGGATTTGCTGGCAAATTGGAACAAAAACCGTTGTTCTCTTTAAATAATTTTCATTTAATCTTAGTTTATAAATGATCAAACACACACAGAAAGTACCCATAGTATTTTTATGATTCGCCATATGTCTGTACACTTGAGCTTCAACAAAGAGACAACAAATTCCCATGCTATAGTTCGGATCTGATGTGAACTGATACAACTATTTGACAAGACTATTAGGACTGCTATAATTCTTGTCAAATTCTAAAAGTAACATTTTCAAATTCTAATGAAGTCTTTTTCCACTCATAGGTTTATGTGAACATGCCTTTCTTTCACCTGCTGCTGTGGAGACCAAGTCAGCCTTATAACTGCAAGATCTTGGAGTTGTTTCAGCCAATGACACTCAGCCCAGACTTTGGTTTGAATTTCCAAGGTTGCACTGCTGCACCTGTCACATCTGTTTCAGTGATGCTCCCTCCTTGACATCCAAAAGAAAGAAAGGAATATACAAATATCAGATTTTTCCAGATCCTCCACTTCAACCCCAAGCTCTTGTCATGGGCGGCAAAAGTGTTTCCAAATCAACTCTGTGACGACTTCACGGCAAATCTAAGATCTGGCTCCTCTCTGTGACATCATCGGACCAAGATGAGACTCTGGTTGCTGCTAGTTTTGTCCATCTGGGTGAGGCCCGATCGCGCTGACACTGCTGAGTCAAACGAACGTCGAGTTGTCGCACACATGCCGGGTGACATCATCATTGGAGCATTATTCTCTGTCCATCATCAGCCTACCGCTGACAAGGTGATTTAGTGGTTTTGTGTTTGTCTTTAGCACAGGTTGTGTTTTATTAGTTAAAAAGATTTCAGCTATTTGTTGTCTTACCAGAATTACAGTTCTGACAGAAACTCCATGAAAATATCACAGCAATGAAGAAAGAGAAAGTGTTAAATAATGAGCAGAAAAATCACTGGTTGTAATTTTCAACCAGATTTGTGAACTATTGTACTAAAGGGTCATAATGCTGCTCTGATTTTCAAAGGAATATATTTAATTTGGAGACTGAGTACATTTTTTGTCCACGAACACTCAAGCCCTATTAGTTGCCTCAGAAACCAACAGTCACCCACTGACATTTAAGCTTTCTTTCCATCTCATGAATAATTGGAGAAAGGGGGAAACAAATGAAGTCTTTGAACATGAAAGCCAAGTGAAGGTAAAAATCAAAATTAGTGAAGTACTTATTTGTTCAAAGCAAATGTGTAAAAATCAGATAATTTAACCTACTAAAATACAAATGAAGTAATGAGTCTGAATAAAAGATACAAAGTAGCATGGTGACAAGACTTTGACAGCATTACATTGACAAATAATCAGTGTGATTTATTTTTCTCTTTTGCCCTGTCTGCTCCAGGTACATGAGCGTAAGTGTGGTGCTGTGCGAGAGCAGTATGGCATCCAGAGGGTGGAGGCCATGATGCACACACTGGACCGGATCAACGCTGACCTGCAAATCCTTCCCAACATCACCTTAGGCTGCGAGATCCGGGACTCCTGTTGGCACTCTGCTGTGGCTCTAGAGCAGAGCATCGAGTTCATAAGAGATTCTCTGGTCTCGTCTGACGAAGCCGAGGAGTGGGGTGGGATGAGTTCTTGGGGAGGAGGAGGCGGAGGAGCGACGATGAAGTGTGCGGACCCCGCAGCTACGCCAATGCGGGGAAAGAAGCCCATTGTAGGTTTAATTGGACCGGGATCAAGCTCTGTGGCCATCCAAGTGCAGAATCTGCTACAGTTATTTAACATCCCACAGATTGCCTACTCTGCCACCAGCATGGACCTCAGTGATAAGGTGAGCACATTTAGCTTTTGACAGATTTGATCACTAAATGTTGAATAGATCAATACAAAAACAATTTTATCACTTAAATAAAAAAAAATCTTATCGTTTAGCTACCCATAAATGAACTTCCACTTTCATAAGCTCTTGTCAATCCATTTCTTTCTATTGTTTCAGAGCCTTTATAAATATTTTATGAGGGTGGTGCCTTCAGATGCCCAGCAGGCACGAGCTATGGTGGATATTGTCAAAAGATACAACTGGAGTTATGTGTCGGCCATCCACACTGAAGGTAAACCTATTTATTTTTCCAGCTTAATATATTCATCTGTCTTTCTCTGTTTTTTTCATTTTTCAACCCTTTCTGCTACTATCTTTGCTTCGTTTGTTTATCCCCATAGTTTTTTAACCAAACATTATGCTGCAGGTATTGAAGTCCTCCGTCGCCACAACAGATTTCTGTCATTATGTCTGTGGCCAGGATGGACGTTTGTTTTTGTTGTTGTTCTTGTTAAAGCCATGTGATCTAATTGTGATAGGAGGATTAAACAGTTTTCCTCGCATCAAGACAGAACTGCTTCATCCAAGAAAAGATAGAGAAGAGAGAGAAAATTTAATTGATGAGATCTGCATCTCTGTAGTGACGCTACTGCAGCAGAGAAGAAGAGTGAATTGTTTTTTAAAGAGACAAGTTTTCAGCTTATGAAGAAAAATGAGGTAAGAATGAAATTACCGCCACTGGATTGAGGCCAGATGGATGTCAAAAAGATGATAAAACAGTAGCATCCAAAAGTGGGGAAGTAGATTAGCAGGTAATGGTTGCAGGATAGTTGGAACAAAAAGGTCACAAAAAAACAGAACAGTAGCTGTGCCAGAAAGCCAGCGAAGATTGAGTGTCTGGTGCCCGTGGCTTTAGAATACTTCTCAAAATAAATCCCCAAATCAGTCAAGGATGTCAGAGGGAAAACAATTAAAGAGCCGTGAAACAAACAAACAAACAAACAAACCAAAAGAGTTGTGTTATGCATTTGTTCAGTAAAAGGAAACGTTAGCAATAGTGTGACAACTACCTGAATGGGACAATGTAGTGGAGTCTGTGTGTGTGTGTGTGTGTGTGTGTGTGTGTGTCCCCAAAAGTGTGTAATAAAGACACATCCACAAAAGCATGCACACATTGACTTTCCCACATGGAGGACTGCTGACTCTGATATCAAACTTTGCTTATAAATAGTAAAAGTAGCCTTTTTTGTATGTATGTAAAATATAGATTATCAATCAGATTTGTGGTGAGGTGGTGTGGATGAGAAGGAGGAGGTGATACAATATTAGATGATCTTTAGGTGACTGTTATCATCAATAATGCAATACGCCACAGCCCGCCCCGCGTTATCTCTTTCCGGCGCTTACTTTGCCGCTCGCATGAGACGGACTGACTGAGTGCTTCGTGGATTCTTGGCTGAATAGATCTGTTTCCACCATTCGCTTCGGGAGAGTTTGCTGTAGCTGACGTTGCCTCGGACCGCGTTTTCTGTCTTTCCTCATACTCTAGTTAATGAATAATAATGTTTCAGTTGTCAAAGAAGTTCGTAATGTTAGCTTCTCCGCGCCGCCTTCCGCCTCTGTTGTCGTGTTAGGGCTCACATGCACGCTTGATAGTGAGAGTGTGTCACACACAAAAGACGTTCTCATCACACGGCACTAATCGCAGTCATCGTAAAGTCCCAAATATAAATCAGTGACGTTTTTTCTGATGATTATTTGCCAAAGATATGATTTTTTCCCAATCTTTGTGAAACATACTATAAAAATGCAGATAGATATGCATTAAAATTTGTAGCTATTTGTGCTAGATTTAGTTCATGTGACAAGTTCAGAAGTAATTAATCCAGAAATAATACCCTTTTATAGTTTTTTGGGGTTTCTTTTTGAACTTTTTATTCAGTAATGTAGTTGCTTTCTCATGTGATGCAGTGAGCTTTAGTCTGTCTGCAGGGAGAGAGGGCACACATTCCCGTGTGAGAGAGACATCCAAAAAGTTGCTAGTTATTTCCAGCAGCAGACTTGGTTCAGAAGGTGCTTTATCTTTCTAGCTGTCAGAGGAAAACCCTGGCATTACTTCTACTGATAAGGAAGACAAGTGGCGCTGCAGCTAAGAGATGGTGTGAGTTCAAAATCTCCTCAGAGCAAGATAGGGGTTTAGAGAGTTCAGGCTTGTCTAGGAGTTCTACCCACACAGCGACCACGACCAGATCTTAGGCTGAGTCGGCAGCATGTAAAAAAGAGTTGCTGAGAGACTCACAAGAGCATAAAGCCAGCTGCATGATTAAAACAGCTTCAGTAGAACCTTGCAACTTTCATCTCACATGAGTTAATGTCCAGTTGGTGGGACAGTTTTCCTGTGACAAGGTCTTTGAAGAAAAGTTAAAAATGGTTTTATTTCACTGTGTCCAGAAGGCATGTGTGACCCTACATCAACACAGGTCTATCCTCATGTCACACATAACACATGTATGGACATGGATGTAGGTGTTTCATAGATTTCATTTTGTTGGTGTTGTCAAGGCAGACAAAATATTTGCTCTCTGGTGAAATGACACCTAATATTTTCACCATGGCTATTACACATGCTTGTCACTTTAGCATTTTTTGGTACAACTGTTCCCATTTTGCCTTCCTTGTCTTGGAATTGGTTGTTGACGGCTCCTCTCGGCTCATGCAGTTCGTAGCCAATGTTTGATCTATGTGTCGATTGTATCCGAAGGTGCTACACACTTTTAGTTCTGGTGGATTGTATGTGTTGGCTTAATATACTCACTTTCCAGAGGGTGAGACTGACCTAAATAGATACCAACTTATGTCTAAGTTCATCACGGCCTCCAGCAGAATGGTTCTTATCATGTGTAGTGCCACTGAAAAATTTATTACAACTACACACCTAATTGTAAAAGTAATTTATTTAAACATCATAAAATTTAAATAACATTTCTGATTAGACATTAGATGTATTTGTCTGATTTAGAGAAAAAATGCATATAAATCATCCTGCATATTTGGAATTGTTTATTGTCTGAAATACCATTTGTGTTGCATGTGACATCTATTTTTTTCTTTGCCATATGACTGATCTTCATATTAGTGTGTTTTTTTATGATGTTGGAAAAACAACTATGCATGAAAAAAGGGTAGTTTGCTTTATTTGATTTTCACATATGTTTACTATTGTGTGCCTTAAATATGTAAGTATCTTTTCCAGAGAAGAGGTATTTTCTGTATGTGTTTAGAGAGGCAGTTTTACACTTGGATCTATTTTTTAAGGACGGGGTGGGGGGTTCCTCTGTTAACCACTAGCATGGCACTAAAAGCAAAACACAAGGGTGGCAAAAACATAACAAAAAAAAATAAGGATTTGAATGAGTTTAAAAGGTAAAATGGTGGTGAAAAACAGTGTTACTTAGAACGATAAATTAATATTTGGGGATAAGTGAGAATAAATTTTAAAAAGAGAAAAAAATAAATGCACCTAAGAATGGCAGAAAATTGCACAGAAAGAGTAAAAGCTGTGTGAAACACTGTTATGTGTGTGTAGAGGGGATAATATAGTTACTTTATAGTTACTTTAAACTGTTTCATTTAAATCGTATTCACTGTATAAACAGAATATAAAATCAAATAAAAAGACGTTGAAGCAGTCAGAGCAAACACTACAATAAATATAAATATTTTAGCACTTTTAACACTCTTGCATCAGAAAGCTGTTTCCTTCATAGCTTCTTTCTCAACCAAAGAATGTATTTGTTGGCTACACATAATTGTGTGCCACAATTCAAAGAGCAGCTAACGAGCTACTTGATGCATTAATATTTATCCCATCCTTACTGCTTTACTTACTGTATGAATACTGTCATCATGAACTGCCAACAAAGCCTTCAGAACTACCTGCTGTTTGAGTCTAAAGAAAGGGAAATAAAATGAGGAAAATTGTAACATTTTGCTTCTTACATAAAAAAAGAGTTGTAAGTTTTGTCAAATTGTCACAAATAATTTTTAAAAATCAGTAATGTGTAGCTAAAAACCTCAAGCAGCGCTCTTAAAACCCTGTTTTTTTTTAGCTCTTTAATTCGTTCAAACTGGTCATTTTCACTCTCATGGTATGGAAAATGTATTGAGTATTAATTGTTTTCCTGAGCAATAGCACTAAGTTTAAAATTATAGTATCACAACAACCTTAACATGCACCATCCAGTTCAAATGTGAATATATATTAAGTCTCAGTTTTTGATCACAGACTATTATTATTATGGTCATAAAACAAACTAATAATATTCACATGGAAATTCACCCGGTATTGCACTGAATCACTTTGGTGTTACTCTGTTTCACTGTTCACCTCAATTCATGTCAGTTTAGTGGGTTTTATTGACCTAAAATTTGACAAGTGTCCCCCAACCACACTTTTATCACAGCTGATCAATCCTCACTTATTCAAGATGTCAACATTCTCCTCACCTCTTTCTTTTTACATGCGCTTTCTTCTTGTCTTTTTCACATATTTTCATTTATTTGTCATTTTATAGTCATTGATTTTGCTCCTGTGGTTTCTGTATCCCCTTCCTTTGTTTGGGTTTTGTCTTTGTTTTTGTTTCTATCATCCTTATAATTTTTTCCCCCCTCTGTGCTTGTTTCTGCAGCACTGAATGAGTTTATGGGTCAGTTTCTAAGTGGTTCAGGAATGACACAGTGTGCTGTTGTTGTTTGTTTTTTCTTTTTAAATAACAGGAGATTTCAAGGACTCTATTTTCACAAATTGGCCCAGTCTCTATTTAACTTAACCTGTATTAAAATATATAGATTATTTACCTGTCACAATACTTTGTAGAAATAATCCATGATCAAATATCTATACAGTATGTAATCCATGCAGCTTTTGTTATGAATAAACATACATTTTATTATTTTTCTATATTACCATTTGAGTGGGTAAGCATCTGTAGAAAGAGATACGCAGTACATGTTGGATAAGAACACAATATAGCAAGTGATTACACATCCAAATTTGGGAAATACTGAAGCTAAACTAGAAGTGTACAAATAAACTAGTAGGCTGACAGCAAAGTGAAGTCAGCTGACTTTAATTGGCCAATATTGGCAACTTAAAAAAACTTGGCAGTCAGCCATATTTGTTCATAATTAATCAATTATCAAGCGAGGCAACGAAGATGTAGCAGCAGCTGCTAGAACAAGCTTACTGTAGCCTAAAATCTTTTTTTTTCAAGTGAGGATGCTCTTTTGCATATTATTTTTTATAAGGGTTGTTTTTTAGAACCAGAGCATGTGTGATGTAGGAGGAAGATAAGAGAACAAAAATGTCAAGACTTATAGGAGACAGCAGAGATACCTTTACTTAACACAAAAGACAGTCGTGGTCTGTCTTTCCTGTGTCCCTGGTCTGAGTGTCTGTGTCTGATTGTGCCTGCCTGTCACCTGTTGTACTGCCCAAGGTGTGTCCAGTTGTTCCAATCAGTCCCTCCCTTTAAATGTTTGCTCCCAGTGTTTCTCCCTTGTCGGT
>JAVKLF010000063.1:12042979-12054016 GCA_034783495.1 Millerichthys robustus | reverse complement strand
GTGTGTGTGTGTGTGTGTGTGTGTGTGTGTGTGTGTGTGTGTGTGTGTGTGTGTGTGTGTGTGTGTGTGTGTATGAGGAGTGGGCAAGTATTGAGTGTTGTGCTGAAAACTGCACCCCATACAAGCATCTTGGAGACAACTTGGATGTGCACTTATCACATTAAATATTCCGATTCATTACATTTGATGGCTCTTTTCTTCAAAATTACTGTTCATACCTAGATTGGAGTAATTTTATGGTGGTAGCAATCCAACTAGACTAGCCCTCTCAATCTACTATGGTTTATCAATTCATTCAGAATTATTTTCTGTTTCACTCCAACCAAATATTTATTTTTCTGAACACTTGCCAAAAAAAAAAATCCCATTTTTTTACACAGGTTTTAGTCATGCCAACTGGTCTGTTCTGGCCTTACACTCACCTAAATTGCATCCCATCCCACTTATTGTGCAATTTGCAAATATTAACAGCCCAGTTTTTCCTAGAGCACATCGGCTCCCGCTGTGAATTGATGCTTTGTGCTTGACTTCCCTGTGCTAAAACTAATCTAGCTGACTTTCATAACTAGTGTAATCTGATTAGAAAGTCCCACACAGAACAGTGTGGCAGAGATCAGAAATCTCTTGCTGAGAAACACCACTGTTCTGACTGGAAACATTTCTCCCAGCGAGCAGCAGATTATACACTCTGCTGCATCAATGGAAAACACAAAGAGGCTGTGAAGATTAGCACTAATTATCAAAACATTGTCCTCATTTTTTAAAATGTATTTTAAACCAGAGTTCAATGATGCATCTGGAGTTTTAAGTTGTTTCGATGTTTTCTTTGCCTGTAAATTTAGACAAATAACACTTTGGAGGTAAAAAGTTTGTCTTACAAATATCTCTTAATATTGAAAACAAAACTTGTTTAATCAACGAGATTTCCTCACAACAGACTCACTTCATGTTGTGCTTAGAGTGCCTCATATCCTTTTTGCAGTCTCTCAAATTGACCAGTGTTTATGTTTCAGCCAACTCTGACATGTGGTGTGTTTCTCCTGCAGCCACCGCAGAGGAAGGGTCCTCCCCGGTTTGTTTGGGTTAGACAGCAGAGGAATGAGGGGATGGGAGGACACCGGGAGGTGAGTGCATGATGACAGAGAAAAAAAAAGGAGGGGGGCGCGTGAAGGAGTTTGGACAATGCTCTTTGAATTTTTAAACACGGGGAATAGAAAAGGGCAAAGTTGGAGGCACGAGGGAGGGGGATTCGGAGGAGAGAGGGAAAAAAAAGTGGAAAAAGTGGCTAAGAAAGGAAAATAGAGAGCATGGTCATGAAGAGGGGGGTGGTGGGCCAGAAAGTACAGGGTGGGGGGTAAGGAGAAGGGAGTTGGAAGGAAAGGGATGGGAACGATAGAGAGTTGAAAAGAGGAGGAGGAAGGCAGGGACCCTGGGGTTAAATTCCTACAGTGCAGCCAGCCTGCTGCTGCCCTGCTGCCCAAGTGTAAACACAGAGCAGAGACGTGGACTGACAGCCTGTCAAAGAGACTCGGTGGACTGAGACAAACATGGAGCTGAGTTTCACAACAATAACACGGGTGAAGACAGATGACTAGATAGACAACTGAGAAAATTCAATAGTTGGGGAGGGGGAAAAAGCTCATTTTGCTTACAGAATGTTCACGTTTCTCATTACCTGCTTTTATTTCCATCCCTCATCCCTAAAGTAACTTTTCTTCACTTTACGTTTGCTTTATCTTCTCTATTTACCTGCTCTATTTATATTTATTCATATTTATTGTAGGATGCATTACATTCAGTTAGAATGAGATCCTATGTTAAGAAATAATGGAGTAATGAAAAGAGAAAAGAATTATGTGCATATAATATATTTCACGTGATCTGTGAGAAATTAGTGTGTTTTTAATGACTGTCAGTTATTGTCCCCTCAAAAAATTGTTTAGTAGGATAACTGTAAATTTCCATGAATTATACATTATTTTGTGTTGGCTAAGCTAAAATGAACAAGCTAAAAATGACTGTTAGTCCATTTTATGTTTTCTAAGTTCAGTTGGCTTTGGCAGCCATCTTGAAATTGGTTGACTCCAAAAGTTAATAAGGGGTACATGTACATTCAACGCTTACTTTTTAGAAAAATCAATTCAGAGGTTCATAAAACATTTTGCTAACAGCAAGTAAATGCACAAATGTATGCAATTACACTATCACCTGCTTTTCAAGTTGATAGTATCCTGGTTCAATTTTACTCCAAAGACATTTAGATCTAATATGATCATACAAAGTCAATCAAATCTGAACATAATACAGTCTGATATGGAAAAAAAAGACCCTTAAAACCAGTGAGAGAAAGTGGAGAAGAATGATTCCTTCTTTAACAGACTCCCTTGTTTTGATTTTTGTAAAATAAAATAAGTGATAACACTCTGATAAAAAAAAAATGTTTATTTGTCAAACCTTACTGACCCATAGAAGCTGGACAGTTATTTGTTTTGTCCCCTTTAGAACCTTGTGACAAACTTTTACATACAGTAACTTAGACAAGTCAGAGCAGCGTTCAACATGCGAAAAGTCAACTTGTTCACAATCTATGGCTCCATCTAGTGGCAGGTAGGAGTTATTGCACCTAAGTCGTTGTATTTTCAATGGAGTTCAACGTCTTAATCTTAGCAGAGAAGAAGAAAAAAAATTGTATTTATTCTCAGATGTGAAGCAGTTTAGACATCTTCTGATGGCATTACACATTGTTATGAACAAAATATGCCATATAAATTAATATGATATAGGTCACAGTTGCAAATAAGTAACAATTTTTTTTTTTAAATAGTACACAATATTTATTCATTATATTATAGTAATAATTTAATGAGGTCTGCTTCAGCCAGTTATAAAAATAGAGGTCTCCTATGACAATAATGACTAAAATGATGTATTTTTTTAAGAATACTTGTTCAGTCACACAGTGTGCAGTTATATTAATATATTCTCATTTACAGTATCACGATAGAACTCAGAGGATAGAACTCCTCAGAGGAAAAAAAAAAACACTTTTGCAGATGTGTATAAAATATTAAAACTTGTAAATACACTGTCCAGAGATCTTTTTTTTTCTTCAAAAGTATAAAATATATACAAATAAAGTATGCAGCAGAATGTGCATAAGAATTATTCCTCTAACACTTTAAACAGACAAAATGTCAGAGAGACGAGCGCCACAAAAGAGAACTGCTTCCTATATTTAGGGAAATGAAAGCAGACTACATAGAGCCTTTTTTAGTTCTGAGGAAAGAGAAATGACTAATGTTTTTCTTAAATAGTGTAAACAAATAATCATGTACTGTTAAATATTTTAAAAAGACTGCAATTGCACACAAGTATATGTTGTTTACTATAATATACAAATTTTGTATGTTTTGTTTTACATGAGAATCATCTCATGAGAAAATATGAAAATCAATCAGCTGTAACACTACTTCAAAGAAATACTCCAAGCTGACACTTTTCTGTTCCATCCCAATGAATACAGTAAAAATAGAATGGAACAAGCAGCAGGAGCATCCTGTATTCAATGATGAATTACAGCAGAGGACACTTTAACAGTAGCTCACACTTCTCCCCACAATGGTCAGTATAATAAACATCTGTGTATTCAGTTTCAACCCGTTTGGTTGTAGAAATTCACGTTCGGAACATTTTTTTTTGTCCACCACATGCAAACTAGAAAAGTCCTTTCCTTGCAGGAGTTGACCACTCCGAGCGCAGTGACGCGTTGAACTTCTTCAATAAAAGGTGAATACTTCCTCACTCAAAAGGTCAAGCGTCTCAGAGGCATCAGTGACACACACTCTCTCTGGTGAGTCCCGCACTCCTCCTCGGCTTCTGTGCGGCCAACAAGTCACTAATGTAGAGTACATCTGCGTGACGAACACTTGACGTTCGAGACTCTAGGATGTGAAAGCTGTGGTCTGACTGGTTCAGTCCTCACGGCGCTTCCTCCCCTCCTGTGTTTCCAGCCAGAGCTACAACCTCCCTAAATGAAGCAAATAGATCAAAGAAAAGAATTAATAGACTTAGTGGTCTGAACCTAACACAGTGAATGTATTTCTCTGGCATATTGTACTCAGTAAAGACTTACAGAGGAAGGCCGTTAGTTGTCGCACTTGCTGCTGTTCCTAGAAAAAAAGAAAAAAAAAAAGAAAAATGAAGACTTGTTGTGAGTTTACTTTAATTCTTGTTTTTGCACAATGGTGTTCAAATATTTATAGTCACAGATGTACTTATATTTTAACGCTCTTGTAAATAATAATGTTGTCCTTACTTCTATTTAGGATGGTGAATTTCACACAAATCACAGCACAAATCAGTCCGAACGCCAAGATACATACTACTGCTATTATCACTAGTAAATTGATACTGGAGCTGGGATGTGGAGCACCTTCAGATGAGAACAAACACATTTCAGAGTCAGAAACATGGACAGAACAGAAAAAAGATTGATACTTAAACTGCTACTCATTATTCTAACCGTTGCTGTTTATGATAAAAAGGTTCAACAGATTTCTAAAACAAATGGTTGCAGTAAATTGAGGGAAGTTTTGCATGTATTTTTTTAAAACACAGGTGAGAATGAAACAGCACCTCTGTGACCACAGTGTTTCAGGGACATTTTGATACGCTTTGAGACATATAAGATGGACTTAGGAAAAGAGAATTAGAATTAGTCTTTATCCACATATAGGTCACAGACTTTAAAATTCTAATAATTTATTCTTCTGAAATTCTTCTAAAAAAATAGTACAATAATAATAATAAAAGCTGCACTGATGTAAATATCAGCATCCATTGTTTTACTAATAAGATGGAACATTTATAGAAACCTCAGTCAAAATATTTTAACTTATAAGTCACATTATGTGGTTCTTTTTCAGTTTGTTTGTATGTATTTTTGTAGAAATGAAAACTAACAAAACCTAAAAAATGTGTCTATGCAGACTTTTTGATTTTTCTCTCTTTGTTTGTTTAAGAAACGCAAACTAAAGCACATTCCGAAATATAATATGGAAATTTTATTCTAGGAAAAAAATGATTGAATATGCCAAGGGGTTTCCATTGGTTATCACACTTCCTAAAACTTGCCCAATGACTGAAAGCAAACGGCAGACTTCAGTAAAGACTTACTGAAGTTGTTGGTCAGTACTTACAGATCGAGATCATGTCTGAGGTGATGTTCCCCACAGAACAGCTGACATTCACTTCACCACTGGAGCAGTTTACGTACGCAGTGCTGGAGACGTTTAACATCATGGTAGTTTGATTAGTCACTACTTCATATTTCTCTTCTTTCCATGTCTGACTTCCAACAGACTCCATTTGCCAAGTAATCTGTTGGCGTGGGTACCCACTGTGAGATGCACACGTCACCGTGCAGCCATTGTTATCGTCTCCACATACCTTTGTGATCAAAGGCGTATGGAAAGGGGCTGCAGGAAAGTGAAACAAAAAGAAAAGTTATAATATTGAAGGAAAATGGCTTTATTAGGTTTAATATATCCACTTAATTAGAAATGAAGGAGGTTTCCCATCAAGTAAACACAAACTGTTATATTCTATTTCTACTTAAAAAAAATTTTTAATTACTTTTATTCACAAAATATTATCTAGATATGTCCTATAAGCCCTTACAGGTTAGGCTTATTAGCTCAAAGTAAAATAATTGTGTAATTCAAACAATACCCATATCCCAGATTTCATTTCTTTGAGTTTGAATTGCTTAAATTGCTCAAAAACAGCTGAGCAGATATTTTTTTAACAGGTTTATTTGCATATAAACATTAAATTGAAATCTGTTTTGGAACTCTTAAATGTTAAACCATAAAACACAAAAGAACATTTCAAATATTTGTTATTAGTGCGTGCATACCTGTGACCGAAAGGTATAGCCGCACTGAGTTGTCGGCTACTTTACTGATATTGCTCTTAAAACAGCACTGATATTCTCCGGCGTGTGAAAGATTCAGCCCATACATGTGAAATGCTGTTTGGCTGCTATCTATTCTTGTGTTTGGCCATGTGGGAGGCATATCTCTTGAACCAAAGTATCCATTGATAAAAATATGTCCTTTTTGCAAATACAAAAATTGCAGCTTCTGTGGGTCACCGACAGGACAGTAGAGGGTCACATTTCCACCAACCACCCCGTGATAAGTAGGTACTGGAAAACAAAACAAGAACAAAAAGCTGTAGTAAGAAGAACAAAAAGAAACATTCCAGAACCAAAACCTTTGGGAGAAATGACAACAAAAAATAAATGATTACCAGTAAACTCCTCCTATTTTAAGTTTATGCGGGTGTGAAATTCAAGGGGTTTTTGTTGGTTCTTCAGTGACTAAATAGATTAGTTTCAGTTCTTCTAATGTTTTATAGTTTACCTTTTTTAATTATTGGGTGAAATTCTAGTCTAACAGTGTACTCTTCATATATGTACTCAGAAGGCAAATAGTTTTTTTATGTGTTCAGTGGTCGTGCTTTTAGTTGACAAATGGTGGGCGTTATCTCCAAACTATATTTAGTTGTCTAATATTTGTCCCCATCAAGCCTTTTAAGGCTATTTTACTAAAACCAAATCAATTTTCTTGCTCAATCAGTGAGAAAAAAGAGCCACAGTAGTCTTGTGTCTGCATATTTAAAAATCAAAACTAAAAAGTAGCTTAGTGGTGTACGTGTATGAGGTCACAGAGTATCTGTTCAGTTGCTTGGTTGGTTGGTTGAGTTGCCACTAAGTTATGACTAAAACATGAATGTTTTTCACTTTTGCAAATAAGTAAACACATATTTACAATAAAAGAGGGTTAGCTCTTCCTTGAAGACAAAAGCAAAAGACAAAAAACTAAAACCGTTAAATTGATGAAACTGTTTTAAATAACAGCGCTGAATAAGTCTTACTTTTCCTGTGGCAGATCATGTGCAACCATGCAAAGTGTTGTGACATTACTTCTTTTTCATTTCATACTTTGATCAGTCAGGAGTGTCACCGTGAAACTGAAGCATCTTGTGGGTTCACCACAAGTACAGAACCACTCACCTGCAGCAGTATTGAGCTTCAGAAGGACCAAAACCAGGAGACCAAGGAGAAATTTTTTTTTTCTAAAAAAATAAAAAGTACACAAAAAAGTGTTAAGTACAGCAAGATATTGCTTGAGTGTCCCATTAACACAGAAAAATGTACACACACACACACACACACACACACACACACGGCAAAAGACCTGATCAGTAAACCCTGACATGTAGCGTTCTGTCCTAAGTTTCATAAAGTTATAGATGACTATAGTTGACTTTCACCAGAGTTAAAAAAGCAGCTACAACCCAGTCAAATTGAAAGATACTGAACCACATTTATTACTAAAATACCTGTTTGGTTTTTTTGTTTGTTTTGTTTTCTTTACTGATTTAGCATATTAGCAACACAGACGTTTGACACAGACAATCAAAACAAACTGGTTTCCTCATCAGTTTTATAAGCCTTCCAGTTTTGTTTCATATCAAACTGAACTTTTAAGGAAGGGACATTTTCTCAGTTCAGAGAGTAATTTGTGGTTTGTTTTTTTTTTGGTAACTGGTATTGGTTTCCTTATTGGAATCAGCACTGATTACATGGTTTCAGTCTCCAGTATCGTTTACGTATGTTGTAGCAATGAATACCGCTGTCTAGCACAAACTTCCTTTAATAGTGCTAATGACGATTCAGGTTGTGTTGACTACGACTGCTGCTGAAACATTCAAATTTGAAGTGACATGATGTGAAACTGGAGGGTTACTTACGGGAGGCTTGACAGCCAGCTTGATGCCTGTTGATAAAAAGGCAGTAATTATTAGTAATTATCAGGACAAAATTATTTAATCCATTTTTATTGAACAACCACTTGAGTCAAAAGCACAAAAATACCTATTTTTTCACAAAGATTCCTATCAATTTTGTAATTCACATTTTCACAGACTGTTTTTAGATAAATTGAGACTTTACAAAGAAAGACACCAAAAAGCAAACTTATTTAAACTACCTGAGTTCCCTCACAGTATTATCTTGGAAAACAAAAGTTTTCTAATAATGAAAGGACACACCCGGAGTGTTTACAGAGAATGACAAGCTAAAGGAAGGAAAGTCCCAGCAGTTTAACAACAAACATTTCTTTTTCTTGAAGTTAAAAGTAATGATGATGGGTAGAGTTTTGTATTTTAGTTCTCTTTTTTCCTTGTTGTTATTTTCATAGTTGCCAAATAATGCCAAATCCTGACATTTTAACCCAGGCTAAGTAGTTCCTGTTGCTCTGCTGTATATTGTTTCTGGGGTACTTTTTAATATTTTTTGTTTACTTCACACATTTTATTGATTTAAAGTTAGTTATTTAAATACAGCGTGTATAATTGCTTATGAGGAACATTTCTTTCTCTCTTTCTCTTGCTCTGTCATTTCCCAGATACTGACATCATCTTACAGGAAATTCCCTGGCAGATAAACACAATATGCTGACTTTTAGTTTGTATGCTGTGATAAGTCTAAAGATATCAGTGGAAACATAGTAAACAGCTTGACATGTGTCACACCCATGATTCCTTGACTTACAACTTTGCACCTATAAATAAAATTTGTGCACAGAATTATCATCAGTGGAATAATAGTGAACGAGTTACTGAGCTTAAACATGACACTCCTCATAGTTGGAAGTTTCTCATGTCGGATTCAAGCAGAAGCAAAATCAAAGGGAAATCCCAATGACCAAATCGATAGTACAATTTAGGTTTAAGGTCACTGAAAAGTGAAACCAGCTGGTTCTGAAAGTGAAATTTGCAACTATTGCAGTTTTGATTAATAATTAACAGGTAATACTTTTACATTGTGTGCTGACTGTGATGATGTAATGTCAACATGTATTTGTGCAGAATTCCGTCATCTCTTACTCTAACATAAATATGACTGATATAATATGATGTTTTAGAATTCAGTTGCTTTTGAAACAACAGGAGGGGAATGTTAACACAAATCAGTCTACGAGGACTCAGTTTGCAGGGTTTGGTTATTTAATAACACTACTTTTACATTTAAATTCAGACCCTAGTTCTGTATTTTATTCTGATGTAGATGAAATGACTCTAGAGATTTTATAAGTAATCTCATGTGTCAAATAGAATTACAATTAATTAGTGAACTGCGTGGAGGAATATAGTTTTAAACTTTAAAGGTGGCCACTTGTCCCATTAATGAGGCTTGAGAAGTTAAAGGCAAAAATAACAGATTGCGGTGCCACAATATGCATATTTGCTTTTTATACATGACGCCTCCTGCTGTCCTTGAGGACTTGTAGGTCATTTTGACCATTTTAGTAGCAGTTGGATTATGAAGATCCCACTGAAGTATGAAGCTGAAGCCACAATCTGTAAGTAACATCACACTTTTAATCTCCACTATGGCAAATGTCATCATTCTGAAAGAGATCACTGCTGTTATTAGAAATATTTTAACATAGGAAAAAAGTGATAACTCAGATTAAATGTGTATTTTTACCCTTTGGTTGTTTTTTATTATTATTTAGGTGCCCCAGACCATGTTAACAAAGTGTTTAATCGTTATGTTCTTATGATATATATTAATACCATTATTTAATACAAGACTGTTCACAGAATTCTTACTCTTTTGTGAGAGTGCGCGTGAGCCTTAACGATCTCACATTCAAAACCTTTGCAGTGACACAACAAAAAGAATCAGGTAGAAAAGGGAATTCCCACATGATATAGCTTGGTTTTAGGCCAGTTAATGACTCTTATTGAACAATCTCAATAACACATATGGTTTCAGGTAAAATACAAAATAGAAGTTGAATTGAATTGAATTGAATTGAAATTACTTTAATAAGTAAGTAAGTTAGGGTCACACAAAGTGTTTAATTCAACAAGGGTATTGTGCCTTTTTATGTTAAAGCTGAGTGAAACAACAGGTGGAGAAACAGACCACAACAAAGATTTTTGTTGGGTGATGCTGACTAAATAAACTGCAGAGATTTGGCAGATTTATCTTTTACATTTCAAGCCCCACTGCTCTTTTTCTTCAAACGAGAAAGGACAAAACATTGTTTTTTTCTCCTATTTTTAAGTCAAATTAGATTGCACTATGGTCAAATAGTCAAGCAAACTGAGTCAAGCAGCCAAAGCAGTGATGTGAAACCAGAAGGACTCATAGTTATGCAAACATAACAATTAAAAATCACATGCTTCTGGTCATTGCTCTTAGTAGATAGTTATATACCAACGCATTCTCACTCCGTACTAGTCACATATTGACACTTGGTCAGAGTCGTTGGGTACGTCCCTTCTGTCAGTTATTGACGACATGAGAACAATGAGGAGGAGCCCGCTGTCATTTTATTTTTAAATATGTAGAAAATGTGTGACAACTAACTGTAATCCTAACTCAGACCATGACCTTAAACCCTAAACTTAATCTCTATTAACTCTAATAATCCAACCCTAACTACTTCTACGTAACATAACCAGTAACTCTGGTCGGTAACAAAGTAGGTGCCAAAACAATCAAGTTCTTCCTGTCAACATGTTGGCGAACATACTGTAAAATTGTTTTAAAAGTTGTTTTTAGATCAGACCAAAGAAAGAAAAGGTCCTACCTTCATGTTGAGCAGCTCTCTGTGTGAACGATCAGCCTGTCTCTCAGTAAGTGAAACACTTCCTCACAAACAAATTTATCTGTAAGTGGGAGGGTGAAGCTACAGTATGAGTCATCGTAATGCTTCCCTCCTTTTTTTTAACCAAGTGCTGGTAGGAAACTGTTTAAATCAAAAACAACATAAACACATGCAACAGTTCTGCTATAGGCACAGACAAATGTATAACAAAAGATATGGTTTCAAATTTATGTCACTGCCTGAAAGAGAAGTTTAAGCAAAGCTTCAGCATAACTGTGTGTGTGTGTGTGTGTGTGTGTGTGTGTGTGTGTGTGTGTGTGTGTGTGTGTGTGTGTGTGTGTGTGTG
>JAVKLF010000063.1:11997405-12014171 GCA_034783495.1 Millerichthys robustus | reverse complement strand
TGCAGTAGTAATAAAAAGGAAGTGTGTGTGTGTGTGTGTGTGTGTGTGTGTGTGTGTGTGTGTGTGTGTGTGTGTGTATTTCAATAAATTAGTAAATTCACTTGTTGAATTATAAACAATAATGCTTAGAAACCAAGAGCACATGGCAAGATCTTTTAAGAGTTTTTTTCTTTGTTATCTTTTGTGTTTTCAGGGTATTGATGTGAAGTCAATGGGACGGATATTTGTTGGTTTGGTAAAGTGTGGAGCATGGGGCTGCTTTGACGAGTTTAATCGTTTAGAGGAAGCAGTGCTATCAGCAGTTTCCATGCAGATTCAGGCCATTCAAGACTCCCTCAGACATCACAAAAACACTTGTGAGCTGCTGGGGAAAGAGGTCAGAAAATAGAAATAGTAGATGCCAAAAAACACACAAAAAAACACATTTTCAAATATGGGAACCAACAAAACACTACTCAGTTGTTTTGTATTAAGTATTTTTATTTTTTTTTGGTGTTCTGTCTAGTTTTTTGATCAATTTGTTATGCCATTACATTTTTTTTCTCTCAGTCTGTCAAATTAAGCTGCTAGTAATCTGTAATTTATTGAACATTTTTGTTGGGGTTTATAGGACCTCTTATTAACAACAGTTGAAACTGTATTCATAGTAATATATGTTTAATTTCTCTTCTTTTCATCCTTTAGGTGCAATTGGACCCAAATTCTGGGGTGTTCATCACTTTAAACCCAGCAGGAAAAGGCTATGGAGGCAGGCAGAAACTCCCAGACAACCTGAAGCAGCTGTTCAGGCCTGTGGCCATGAGCCGCCCTGACAACGAGCTCATTGCTGAAGTCATCCTCTACTCAGAAGGCTTCAAAAATGGAAAAATACTGGGCAGCAAATTGGTTGCAATCTTTAACCTAGCCAGGTAGGCATTGTGGGGATTGATGTAAAGTATTTAAAGTTAATGCCAGAATACCAGTTAGTTTATGTTTCATGTCCCGGTAATCTGTCTGGTATTTTTGTTTGTCCGGTCCATAAAGTGTTATTGCCTTCCACAAAGATCCATAAACTATGTGAATACATTATCCTCTACTGCCCAACCCTGCAACAGTCAGCTGAGACTGTGTCTTTGTAAAAACAACAAAAAAAGCAAAAACGCCTTTATTTGTCTGTGCAGGGAGTTGTTGACACCCCAGCAGCACTATGACTGGGGTTTGCGTGCTCTGAAGACTGTGCTGAAGGCCTGTGGCAGTATCCTGCAGCAGCAAAGAAGAAGTCATGACAAGGAGAAGAGTAAGTCTTCTCCTTCTGGACATATATATATATAAATGCCAGGATACCAGTAATATATATATATATATATTTTTTTTTAAAATTTTTTAAATTTAATTTTTTTTTTTCTGGGGGCATATTACCTTCTTTAACACTGAAGCGTGACAAGAAAATGGGAGCTGATGCAACCCTGGCTGTTACCTGAAGTCCCTTTCTTTGCTGCCCAATGCACATTCAGAACTAAAACACACTTTTGGAGCAAACATCTAGAGCATGAATATTTATTAATTAAAAACACTGTTTATTATGTTGAGGTGGGCGAACTAATAATGCACATTAACAGGAAGATGAATGTTATAGCTTTAAGAAATGTACTGATGAGGGTAGAAAAAAACTTATTATATGACCACTGCTTTTGCTTGTGGCTTATAAAGTTTTCAACAGGGGTCAAAAACCATTCTGACAAAACTTTCTACATGCGCATTGTTTTGTGGAATTTTGTTGACTTCAGCTTGAATATGCATGAATCTGCCCAGACATCAAAGAACTCAATATATCAGATTTTTTTACACAGTTCTTATTCTTCTAATTTTTTTCAGTAAAAACACATCCTCATTTAACTCTAACTCCAAATGTAACACTAAAAGTTATAGTCTTATACCGTATGTTTTTACTCCTTGTCCTTTTGTCCTTCCTATGTCTTTGCTTCCCAAATACTTTGCCAGATCCCTACTGTTTTTTCTCTTAAGTACCCAATTTTTCTCCTTCCTCCTCCTCCCTCTCAGATCTCTTGCCTTCTTGCTGATACCTGTCTTTTTGTCCTCATCATTCTTGCACACTGCTTCTTGCCCCTGTCAACCCTTTTATGTCCTGTATTGTTTAAATATTTTTCTGCTCTATCTCCTTATTTTCTCCAGTGCTTTTTCTTAATTCCATTCTTTGCCTACTTTTCAAGTTCTTCTGGTCTACTACCCCACTCTATCAGTCCAACACTTTGTGCACATCACCTGTCTGTCGATGTCCTCAAGGTTGTCTATTGTTTGTCTCCATATAAAGCCTGGCCAAGTGTTACTGTGATAGAAATGTCACCTTTGTGCCTGCAAGGAAAGCCTGTGTTTTAGTGTTAAGAACTAAAGTATTGACAGTGTCTGAAATCATGACTGCCTTCAATAATGAGCACAGTTTTAAGAGGAAACACAGAAAAGCAGTTTAATTTGTTTCCATCAAGCCTATAGTTTTATTTGTTTTTTTTTCTCCATGTAAGTTTTGTTTCCATCAGTATAATTTATTATAAATGAATTTTACACTTTATATTGCTGTGTATAGGAAATAAATTTATACTAGCCTCTTTTCTCTTCATGCAGTCCAGGAGAGTAATCTTGTGGTGCAAGCGCTGAGACTGAACACCATGTCCAAACTGACATTTGCAGACAGCTCTCGCTTTGACGCACTAGTCAGAGATGTCTTCTCTGGGGTTAATTTCACCGACATGGAGGACCAAATACTAATGGATACTTTACAACAAGTCTACAAAGAGGCACAACTTGAACTTATACCAAGTCAGGTGTGTGTAATACCTTATGCATGGTTTATTGCCGTGAGTTGTAACAATTTACAGTGTGGCGGATAATGCTTCATTGCAACACATTAGTTATAGTAAAACCTTTGAATGGTTTATGTAAAGGTTGTCAAATAAAAGCAACTAACAAACGCACTGTTCACTGTTTCAGATTAAAAAGGCTTTAGAGCTAAATGAACAGCTCAGACAGCGTATGGGTGTAGTCATAGTGGGTCCAAGCGGAGCAGGAAAGTCCACACTCTGGAGGATGCTCAGGGCTGCTCTCAACAAGACGGGCAAAGTGGTAAGAAGCAAATTTGCACTGACTTTTCATTGATTGAAAAGTTTAGAGGCCATTAAAAAAATAATATTCCAAGTTTTGTCATTAGAGTTTTATTTTGTTGATTTTTATAGGTAAAGCAGTACACAATGAATCCTAAAGCCATGCCCAGGCACCAGCTTTTGGGACATATAGACATGGACACCAGAGAATGGGCTGACGGTGTTCTCACACACAGTGCAAGAACTGTAGTCAGAGAATCGCAGGGTAAGATCATAAGGTCCAGAGTTCATTAACAGTTTTTTTACCAACATGTTTGATAATCATCATGAACTTTAGTACTTCCTAATATCCAGAAAAATATCATAATCTTTTCTTTTTACACTACACTAGTACTTGATAAATTCCTCTCAGAAGTATTGTACATTTATCATTCTCTGTATTTGGATTAACACGTCTCATGCATGCACTGTATAATGTGTAATCTAGAGGTCAACTCCTGGATAGTGTGTGATGGAGACATTGACCCAGAGTGGGTAGAAAGCCTGAACTCTGTCCTCGATGATAATCGGTTGTTAACCATGCCCAGTGGAGAGCGCATTCAGTTTGGACCCAATGTTAACTTCCTGTTTGAGACTCATGACCTCAGTTGTGCTTCACCTGCCACCATATCCCGCATGGGCATGATCTTTCTTAGGTCAGTCAGCCTTTAAGAAAAATTTCAGTATTCCTCTGTCTCTCTTACTTTCTTACTAATGTTTTTTTTCCATTATTCTCGCTTACATTGGAAGTGATGAGGACATTGATGTGGGTGCTTTGTTAAAGTCATGGTTAAGGCGACAGCCAGACGAGTGCCGCAGTAACTTAGAAAACTGGCTGGGAGACTATTTTCAAAGAGCTCTGGACTGGGTTCTCAAACAGGTATCATTTTTATCATTAGGTCATATCCTGATCATAAAAATAGCTCTGCATTGGTGTTTCCCCTTTTTTTCCCCTACATCTTGCATAAACCTCGTACATCTTCTTATGTCTTCTCTTGGACACCAGAATGATTTTGTGGTCGAAACTAGCCTGGTGGGTACTGTAATGAACTCTCTGTCACACCTGAATGCTGTGAACGAGAGGGAACAGTTTATCATTGGTCTTCTGAGGGGCGTCGGAGGGAACCTCAACGTCAAAACACGGCATGAACTTGCAAAAGAGGTGAGTATCCTTTTGTTCTTTCAGGAGGAAAATAAACAGCAGATCATTTTTAGGATTTTAATTGTCAGTTTGTACTCTATTTATTTACTTTTGCAGTTGCTGAGCTGGGCAAGGGAGAGTCCACCAGATGCCAAAAAACCACTCGATACCTATTATAATTCTGACAGTGGCCAACTAGCAGCTTATACGTTCCAGCGTCCTGAGGATCTCACATTGGATCAGTTTTTTCACACAGACATGTTGCCTGTTATAAAGACTCCCGGCATGCAGAGAGGTCTGCATGGCTTCTCTCCGTGGCTTACAGCTCAACACAGACAGCCCTTTATGGTGGTTGGGCCCGAGGGCTGCGGAAAAGGGTAAATATACACGTATTACAAAAACATGCAAATAAAGCCAACGCATAACTTAAAAATTTAAATGCAGCAAAGACAGTGGAGCAAACACTTGGAATTTTCTTTGCTGCATAAAAAGAAAATCTAACAGCAAAACTGCATGTAAACCTAAAACATCAAGTGATTGATTGAGGCCATTTAAGTAATTGAAATATTTTTTTGCGTTTAGGACTATTCTGCTGGAATGTTATGGTGTTATTCTTGTAGGAAAAAGGCTAGGACGGTAATGTGCGGGGGTTGTACACAGGTATTGAAGACAGGTACTCTTAACTATAGACCCTGGAAATTACAAAATCTCACAGTGAAATCAAAGCAACTTTAATTTAAAACTTGACCTTTCTTGTGAATGCAGCGACAGCTTAGAATAAGGATGGGATCTGCCCGACTTGTCTGTGTGTGCTTCATGTGCTCAGGCTTGTGTGCGTACATCAGGAGTTGCTGCTTCAGAAGTAATTGTCTCCCTCCTCAGAGACTTGAAGAACAATGGTCACTCAGCTTGCCTTTTACACTTGAGTTGATTCTCAGTTTTTTCTGTTCCCATAGCCTCGTCTTGTGTCACTTTGTCTAAAAGGTCAATATGCCTTTAAGGGCACTGGGCTTGTCATCTTATTTCTCTGACAAAACAACATGCAGTTTATTTACAGACAGTATGAGCAAACACGAGTGAAACAAAACCCATATTTCTAATTATTTTGCATCCTCAATATATATTTAAAAATGCCTTTGAGTCTGCTATTACAAGTCTTGTCCAGTAGCACAAACACATTTCGTCCTTCTATACTGTTTGGCTTTCTTATTGTGTAAATGTCAAAGCTTTTATTAATTTATCTGAAATGTTTTCTCAGTGTTATGTTGTGTCTTATAACACACAAGAATTGTGTATGTTTGACGTCTTTTTTTCCTATACATTTTACTGTCTAGCATGCTCCTGCGCTACGCCTTTTCTCGGCTTCGTTCCACTCAAGTCGCTGTGGTTCACTGCAGTGCCCAGACCTCATCACGCCACGTCCTACAAAAGCTCAGCCAGACTTGCCTGTTGCTCAGCTCAAACAATGGCAGAGTGTTCCGACCAAAGGACTGTGAGAGTCTAGTCCTTTATTTAAAAGACATCAACTTACCCAAACCGGACAAATGGGGGACCAGCAACCTCACTGCTTTCTTGCAGCAGGTTAATATGATTAATAAACAAAGCTTCAGATACATTGGAGCCTAAATGAGTTTCAGATATGATAAACAAAACATAATTTTTAATGATTTTAAACAGTTTTTCATTTTTTGCTGTAGGTGTTGACATACAAAGGATTTTATGATGAAAATCTAGAGTGGGTGAGTCTTGAAAACATTCAGGTGGTGGCCTCCATGTCAACAGGGGGTTGTGTTGGCAGCCATGCACTCACCTCCCGCTTCTCCTCAATTGTACGCATCTGTACCATAGAGTAAGTAGCCATAAAAATTAATTGCAATAATTTTGCTGCATGTCTCTCTCTTATTCATTTTTTTCTCATATTAAACCAGATTCTCTTTTTTTCTAAATATTTTTCTCCCTATTTCACCATTCCTTTAGCTATCCAGACAGAGAGCAACTGCAGACCATCTACTCAGCTTACCTGCAACCAGTTCTCCAGCATAGCCTGGGTAACCAAGCAGCCTGGTCCACCCCAGGAAAAACACACCAGCTGGCTGGGCTTTTTGTGCAGCTCTATGAACAGGTGCAGGATTTCTTTATGGCTACATATGCATTCATAATATTCTTTTTCGCCCTGATATACAGACATTATAAACAAGACAGAATCATGAATGCTGTCTGGAAGAAATTAAGAACACAAACACTATATGCATGTTTTTTTATTCCCTAGAAACAAATATGGCTTTGGATTTTGGGGTTTTGGATTAGTTATCTAACATATTTTTAAAAGCACGTCTACATTTCAGATAATTGATACAGCTATACTGTGCTTACGTTTATTACAAACTTTTCACTCATAATGCAACACAGAGAATATATTAGTATTTGATTTGTTTTAGATGTTGAGAATGTCATTTCTCTTCATTTAGGTCAAAACAAAGTTTACAGTGGACGACCACAGTCATTACCTGTTTACCCCCTGCATCCTCACAGAATGGGTCCTCAGCCTCCTGCGATATGACCTTACTGCAGGTAACGCAAATGAAAATCAGAGAGTAACTTCAATTAAAATATGTCAATATTATTGCACTTATATGGTGAGGTTAACAATTTAATGCAGAGCTTTTTAAAGCAGCAAACACTTTAAACCTTGTAAATACATGTTGTGGAGTTGTGGTATAGAGTGTGGATGAACATTTTATCATGTTATGATTGATTGCAAAAAACATTTCATATTTGGGTATTATACCTACTTGTAAAAATAACATTTTAATTTGATTAATGATTCATAAGGTCTATGGCTAAGGTCTAATTTTTACAAACTGTGTATAGTTTTAGTGCAGAAATTGTATTTGTTATGAATCACAAAATAAGTGTTAGGTCATGTTTGTTCATAAAGTGGAAAGCCATATCAGCCGATAAATGGTTTTTAGTGTCTTTTGCTCTTATTTGTAGAGCTACAACAATTTGTAAACAAGACAAGATGAATTTAATGACTCATTGCATTTCTATCAACTTCTTCAAGTCCTTGTGAAAATATTCAGCTGTGTACCACAAATCATCAATAACTCAGTTTCAATCTCAGAATTCAAAAAAGTACCAGATGGCTTCATTTGAGTGTTTTTGCTCAGCTGTTTTCAGCTTTCTTCTTGTACTTTATTATTTTGTACTTCTCTTCTGGTTTCTGCTTTGGTTCCTCTCAGTCAATCGTCTCGCTTTTCCCCTTTTATCATCCCCTCCCTCTACTGTCCTTTCATCTTTGTTCTCTCTATCAGTATTTTCCCCTCCTCTGCAATGTGTTCCTGCTGTGATAGAGTCCAATCATTTATTTTAATTAAACATGTCAATAGATGAACGTCTCTTTTCCTAAGCTCGTGATTTATTTGCTAACTTTTTCTCCTTATTCCTCCTTATGCCCTGCCTTGTCACTTGCCTTCTTTGCGTTGTGTCAAAACTTCCATTCTTTGTAATAATTTTGTGATTGTGTTTATTTGTGAGTTGGACTGTACATACAGTATCATCTAGTAAGATATATATTTGCGCGTGTGTGTAAGATACAGTAATGTTAATGTTTACTTTATTATTCTTCAATGGGGAAATTCATTCTCTGCATGTTTCCCATCACACATGTAGTAGAGCTGAGGAAGATCTCAAAGACCATAACATTGACTAGGGGGTTGATCTGGCCAATAAACATTTTAGATAACCAATCCAAATAAAAAATGAGGACATATGTCATAAACAAACCCAATCCACAGAGACCCCACAGTGCTTAAAGAAGTGTTGCTAATATCCTGATACCAAACACTCCAAAACACCCACAGATGCTACTTCTCTGGGGCTTTGAATGGCCAGACTTGCTTTAGAAGCAGGCAGGTCATCATAGTCTTATGGCTCACTGATGTATATTTTGCTAGTGTTTTATTTAGATATTTGTTAGTTATGGTTGTGTAACTGTTATGTTATTTTTTTATAGCCAGTGGAGATCTTTAATTCCTCACCTGTCTCACACCCAGTAATTAAACCAATCATGGTACAATTTTGTATTTAAACTAGGTTTATTAATCACATGGTTTGTCTGTATTTGTGGACAGTTATCCTCTTGAGCATTAATTTACTTGTGTGCGCATCCCATGTTTTCCTTTTTAGCTCAATCTAATTTGACAGACAGCATCTTGGAGGTGGTGGCATATGAGGCCAGAAGGCTGTTCCGAGACCGCCTAGTTTCTTCCAAAGATCTTCACAACTTTGAAAACATCCTTTCCTCCATCATACGAGGAGACTGGGGCTCTGATGTTCTAGACAACATGACTGGTATGAAATCGCTCCTTATTTGCGTTTTCATCAGCATGACATTTGTGAGAAAGAATCTGTTATGCTGAAGATGACTCTCTTGAAGCAGTTTACGTCAGCATTTACAGAGTGCCACTCATGCCTGAAGGAAAACGGTAATAGATTACCTCAGAGCTTCTGTGACAGCTCTGCATATGGCGTTGCGTTTGGCAATTTCTCTGTTAATGGTCTGTTTACAATCTGTAAACAAGGATGACATTAATGACTTATTTTTTCCCAGTTGGTTTGAATGATTGAAATTACACGACTTGCAAGTAAACTGTGGGATTTGTAATGTTTCAAATCTACTGATCATAAATATCTTTTCACCAACTTGTGATAAAAGCTGAATTTGTTTTCAGTTATTGCAAGTGTGAGATGTTGTTAAATATATATAAACCACTGTTGGAGCTGGTAAAATACATTGTTATACTGGGCTCTCGGCATCTTGTGTGAGCTAGATATAGGTTATACAAGAATTATAGGTCCTACCAGAGTATTATCTGTTGTTTTCTGAGCTGTACAAAACAGTCCTCGGGGCCATTTAGGTACTCTGTATGCTTTATGTCATTTGATACCCACACGTGATATTAATAGCATGTCAAATGTTCTTCTGTGTGAAGATGGTTTCTATGTGACATGGGGAGCCTCTGAAGGAGCTGTAATGGCCCCAGGCCAGCTTCTGCCTCCTCATGGTAAACAACTGGGTTGCCTGCATTCTGCTGATTTAAAACAAGTTATACAAAAGGTACGTAGTAATAAAAAGGTGGCTTCCTTTCCTTGACATTATTGGTTATCACTTTTCTTATTATGTTTTGCTATTTTAGATATGTTTTGTCCTTTTTTGCCATAATAATGTATCATCCCTTTTTTCTTCTGGTAGGGGGTAGTCCTGTACAGTCGTGACAACAAAGAGTTGGACCTTCTCTTGTTCTGGGAAGTGTGTGACTTTGTTGCAAGAGTGGATCGAGTCTTGAGCCGACCGGGTGGCTCCCTTCTTCTGGCAGGGCGGAGTGGAGTGGGCCGACACACAGCCACATATCTGGTGTCACACATGCATGGATACACACTGTTCACACCCAAAATCTCCCGCAGTTACAGTCTTAAGCATTTCAGCAGTGATCTGAAGACGGTGAGAAAGACTGTCAGCTTAAGAGGTCACATTAAGCCTCATAGTAATGAAGTTAAAACCGTTTTTCTGAATGATCTTAATCATTTTGAAAAAAGTGTCATCCACAATAAATCTACAAGCTGTTGTTGTCCCTGTTCCTTCATTAAGATGTGTGTTTATCTGTTTGAATGTGAATGTTGAGCACCACCTGTTCTTAACATACAACAGAAATGATGTTTGTTGCAGCAATTGTATTGCATAAAAATGTCTATCAAATGTTGTAGTTCATGTATCAGATGTACGTTTGTTTTGTGGTCAGGTGATGCAGCTGGCAGGTCTGGAGGGCCAACAGGTGGTTTTACTGTTGGAGGATTATCAATTTGTCCACCCAGCTTTTTTAGAGATGGTGAACAGCCTGTTGTCATCAGGTGTGTGTTGCTTGTGAACATATCAGTAGTTTTATACCATCAATTTTGACTTGGTGGACCTTATGACTGAACTTCAATAATAACATACAGTATGCAAAAATGCTGAAAAATACCTTTCTCCAAAGCTAAGTGTAGCTAAGCAAAGTTTAAAACATGTAAGAATTTTTTTTTATGTTTATGATTTGAAACCTCCTTTTCTGTCAGCAATTGAATGTATATTTTTTTGAGAGGGAAAAATGTACACATTTCAAATTGTATCTAATATATTCAGGAGCTTCTGTGTTTTTTTTTTTGTTTGTTACAGGGGAAGTTCCAGGTTTGTACAGTCCAGAGGAACTAGAGCCTTTACTCTCGTCACTGAAAGACGCTGCTTCCCAGGATGGATTCACAAGGCCACTCTATGACTATTTCTCCTACAGTGAGTACAGTTTTATTGTTTGAAAGCCAATCCAGCGTTCCTACGTTTAGCTTTTAGCCAGAATTTTGCAACATTAAGTTTTAGTTACTTTTTTATTTTTTACTAGCTTTTAACTAGTCGTTTGCTACTTTTCGGTTTTAGCTACTGTTTTGTTGCTATTAGCATAAAGCTTCTATTTTGTTAGTTTTAGCATTCAGTTAGCTTTTGGCTACATTTAGCCTAAACTAACCTTCTGCTATTTTTATATTTTAGCTAGCCTTGTTGTTGCTTACAGCTTTGAACTACATTTTTTTCTACTTTTAGCCAATACCTAGTCTTTTGCTACTTTTAGCTTTTAGCTGCCATTCTACCACTTTCAGCTTTTAAATAACCTTTTGCTACTTTGAACTTTAGCTAGCTTTTTGCTGCTTGTAGCTAGTTTTTTTAATCTAATTTTTAGCTTTCTGTTATTGTTTTCATTTTGACTTCCTGTTTTCCTTCCTGTCTTCTTTTAGCTTCTGTCTTCCTTGTTTTAATCTTAATTGCTGATTAAGATGCTGATCAGTTTCAGCTTGATCAGCAAATTTCTACAGTCATTCAGCACTCAGCATTCACACTGTATTTTTAGAGAAAGTAATTTCAAAATTGTCCACATATCTTTTTGTCTTTATTGTTTCAGTATATTCAGCATGTGAATTAGGTTTAAGTTGTGTAATGTTGTTCTTATCACTGTAAATCCATCAGACGAATAGAACTTCCCTTACTAAGATGTCCTTTGATTTAATCTGGCGCAATCCTTCTGTCTCCCTGCATTGTGGGCTGTTGGTGTCATGTCTCTGAAATTGAGGCGACTCAAATCAATAGCTCTATTATTATTGTCACAGTTAACCACCCAAAGAGCCCCCAGCTCACTTTCACTGCCAATTTAGTGGGAGGTACGATAGGAACAGTATCAGAAGCACAAAAATTGTTTCCCACAAAATAGTTACTTTTTAGGATTAGGAATTCTGCAGGGTTTTTTTTTTTCAGTAACAATGCATGTTTTTATTTCTAATTCAGGAATTCAACAAAACCTCCACATTGTCTTGATCATGGACTGTTCTAATTCTAACTTCACTATCAACTGTGAAAGCAACCCAGCTTTTTACCGCAAGTGTTCTGTTCAGTGGATGGAAGGATGGTCTGATAGCAGCATGAAGAAGGTCTGTGCAGAACAAAAAATATGAGTTGTATGATACAAAGAAACCTTTTAAGCTAATTGTAAATAAAGCTCAAAATGTTGAGTGGGGAAGCTGATTTTAAAAAGAATGACATGTAGTACAGGCTTGAATAAATTTGTGAATTAATGCAAACGTAAAGGTTTCAACAGTTACACACAAATGTCATCCAGTAGATCTAAAACTGATTTTTTCCCTCTTAGATTAAAAAATAAACACGATTTCTTATTCATTGCATCAATGCTGTTTATCTACCTGTAGATTCCTGAGTTACTGCTGGCAAAAACAGAAGAAGGAGAGAAGAGTGTCAAAGAAAAGCCCATTAATAGGAAAAGCTCAGGTACAGGTGAATTTCCAGAAACATTTGTGGATGATTTGGGATATAATACTAGTTTATTATTGGTTTGTTATTTTCATTTTCATGTTTAATAAGACTGCTCATCTTTAAACTATTGTTTTTCCAACACTGAACATACTTTTTATTTACACTAGAATTTACTTTTCTAGCTACTATATATGTTGAGTTGCCCCTGTCCATTGCAATGAGAATGATTATATATTTTTTAATCAGTTTGTACATAAAAGTTTTTTTTTAATTCTATGCTTTCCGCAGGATCTGATCTTGGAGACCTTGGCCGTTTGTTCCTTACTGTCCATGAGTCATGTAGAGAACATGGTGCGACACCGAGCCAGTACTTGGCCTTTTTGCATGTCTACACTGCTTTACACAGCCGCAAGCAAAGCCAGCTTACTACAAGACAGCAACATCTACAGGTAAAATGTCAGCGGTACTCTTTAAATGGTGCATGTCCACCAAGAAAGATTCCCACAGCTGTCTCCTGTTCGTAAACTTGACTTATACTTTTAACCAAAGAAGTAAGAATAATGTTTTATTGAACTCTACTACTGATTGTTTGTGATGTATTGCAAATTATTAGGTTCTATCTTCTTTGTTACCAATTTTATGGCAGTTTTTACTCATATTTTACTGATGCAATCATTTTTCAACTTTTTTTTATTCATTTTTTTTTATGATGCTGGTGAAGATTCTCAGTCTTCCAGGTCACGATAAATCCAAAAAAGTCCAGGAAGCTTTCTCACTTTAAAGTGTTCTCACTTTCACACTTTGAATTGAGAAACCTTCCTAGTAGGGAAGCAAAATGTCTTCAACTTCGAATTACAAGCCCAGTTTTGTTTTTTAACCTTTTCTTTTGGATATTTTAATAATACAGTTTTATAATCCCTATTTAGTGTACTTTTGTTCCCTGGTAACAAATTATAGGCCAAGTTTTATATTGGCTGGTAAGGTTTTCTAGCTAAAAATGGTCTAAATCCTGTCACCATTCAACCAGTCTATGCATTATTTTTACAAAGTATAATTTCTACGTGTTTAGATACATCTTGATCTACTGATTGTCTTCTTTTACAGTCCTTGATGTTGCTTATACGTTAGATCTATCCCAGGCTGCATTGACTTGTGTTTACAGGCCGGTGTGTCGAAGCTGAACGAAGCTAAAGCTTTGGTCGATGATTTGAAGAGGCGGGCTGCAGAGCAGAGTACGCTCCTGAAAACTAAACAACAGGAGGCAGATGCTGCCCTGCAGGAAATTACTGCCTCCATGCAGGTGTGTGTTTTTGTATTTGTTAGTTGTGTGCACCTGCATCTTTGTGACTGTCGGCGAGAGGCAGCACGGTCCTTCTGTACTGTAGGGTCTCGTATCTCCTCCAGCTTTCCTCTCTTTTATTAGACACAAAACTTTCTTCAGATTTCCCCTTGATGCATTTTCCCTGCAGTAAATCCACTTTTAGTGTGTGAACACATACATTTTTGTTTGTTTTGTGACTTCTCAGCCAGCATTTTCGTCTGCCAATACACTTGTTTCAGTTTTCCTTTCCGCACTCTGTCTTGAGGACAAACAGAATGTAAAGATTGATGAAAGTGAGACGAACCCTGTTGATTAATTATGAAAATATTCTCTTTTTAACTCTGTGGAGAATTAGTTTTGAGTTAGATGGGTTGAGGAGGAAATGAAAAGAAGAGGAAAGGGACAAACTGACAGTGGAGACAGTTCTCAGAGTGATAATTAACCACCAGAATCCTCCCGTTTCGTCTGTAGAAGCTACGCCACCTGTGGAGATGGAGACAGCAGGAGAGGGAAAATGAGGATATCTGGGACAACAAGATGAAGACTTGAAAGAAACTAGATAGAACAGTGACTGAAGTTTTGTCAAGATAGACACAGATTAGTGAACATTAACAAAGAGAAGAGCAGACAATTTCCAGAGAAAATAGGAAGTATGTTTTTTACTGCAAGAAGTCACCCCTTAACCTTGAAGAAGTTTGACGGAGGACAATGTCAATAACATGAGTACCTCTGGATCAAAAAATGATGTGATAATATGGATAGATAACAGGATCAAAAATCAAGTGTGGGAAACTTAGATTGTATTATCTCCCCCGAATGGATGCACGTCTTTCTGGTTAATCCTAATTCTGAATCCATTAGGTCTGCATAAAGTTCTACACATATATACTGGTACATGAATTGTCTTAGATCTATTGCAGTTTAAAAAATTAAAACAGATTTTTTTTATGTATATAACAGGCCATTTTTTTACAAGCTCTTCAGTTGCCTTTTCAATCAATTACAGTTTTAATCATATGCCAGTGACTGTTTTTATCCAGTTCAAACGTCAATATATTTAACATTTTTTTTTATTCAGAATGCCAGTGACCAAAAGACAGAAATGGAGAAAATAAAAGAAAAAATGGCTCTGGAGATGTCCAAAATTGAAGAGCGAAAAGCCAAAATAGACGACGAGTTAAAAGAAGTACAGGTAAGTTACTGGGGTGCTAATAAAAATGTGCAATGCGATGCTACAAGTCTCATCTGTATTTACCCTTCACTTCACCCCTCGCTGTCCACTAGCCTTTGGTGGATGAAGCAAAGCGTGCAGTTGGAAACATCAAGCCCGAAGCTCTGTCTGAGATCCGCTCCCTCCGGATGCCCCCCGATGTCATCAGAGATATCCTGGAGGGCGTGCTGAGACTGATGGGCATCTTTGACACCACCTGGGTCAGCATGAAGAGGTGAAAGGCGAAGAACGTGTTAAAGGACTAACTATCCTCTTTTAGGCTTCAGTTGACTCCCTGCTAATCTTATCTCTTTTGATTATCTCTGACTTGACTGGCTTCCACTGCAGCTTTCTGGCTAAACGTGGCGTGAGGGAGGACATAGCCACATTTGAAGCCAGGAAAATCACTCCTGAGATTCGCCAGAGTGTGGAGGAGTTGCTCAACAAAAACAAAACCTCATTTGACCCCAAGGTCAGACAGCTGCAGAATTTAAAAAAATGAATGTGGTTTCGGTGGATATTATTAGACCCTGTATATACAGTAGTTGTTGACAAACTATGTTGTCTTAATTGTCAGAATGCAAAGCGTGCAAGTGCTGCAGCTGCTCCTCTGGCGGCCTGGGTCAAAGCCAACGTCCAGTACTCGTTTGTCCTGGAGAGAATTGAGCCTTTGGAACGAGAGCAAGCTGGACTACTGGAGTAGGAGCAACACTCAAAGACACCCTCAGAAAACAACTAAATTAATGTTCTACCTATCACACACCTGGTTGACAACTATATGCATATAAGTTGTATTTTATTTCATAATGTGTCAGTATTTATCTTAATCTTTTTTTCAAAATTATAACACACGTGTTCATGGAACTTGTGATCAGCAAACATAATACCACATTATATATATTTTTTAAGTTCATTTACATATGTGTGTTTGTACAGGAATCTCAAAAAAACAGAGAGTAGGAAAACTAAACTGGAGGACCAGCTCAACAGTGTTGGCACCAAAGTCAACAAGCTGAAAGAGAAGTATACCTCTTCATGTCCATGTCATAACTTTTTGTCTGTTTTCATACCTTTTATTCCTTCTGTTGTTATTGCGGGGGGGATTCCCATGAAAACATATTTTTGCTAAAATAGTTTTCGTACGCCCATGATCCTGATGATTATGTTGTCTGGAGCATTGGCACCTGATAGGGTCTCCAATGGCAAACAGACCTCAAGGGAGGTGTCAGACCAAGGTCAATTTAAAAATCTTGATGAATTAACAACTAATTCATACCTTGCCCTGAAATGGAAAATTGAGAGCTTGCCAGCGAGCACCTGATGCTTAAGCATTGTTTGGCCTGGGTCTGTTTTAGATGAAGCTCTTCTAAATTTTATATTCCTTTAGTCTCAGGGTTAAGCCCCCATGTATTTAAAACCTAGTGATGTTGAAAGATCAGAGTTTTTTGGAAATTCTGAACTGAAATAAACAACAAAAATGAAAAGATGAAAACCTTGGTGGAAGGTTATTTTATACTTAGTCGTTCAGCACTGATACATTAACACATTTGAAAATAAATCTTTTTACAAATAATTTTACATGCATTCATGTATTTTGTCTATTTCTCCACACTTGCTTAATAGCGTTGATCAGTTACATTCTACATTACTTTTCATTTGCTAAACACAATTAAATGACTCAGCAAAGACAACCATTTCCTTTGTTAGAAAAAAAATGTCATCATGTTTTAGGAAACATGAATGCCAGAAGATTGGTCTTACAAAACACTGAGAATTCTATGCATTTTCATCCTTCTCTTTATTTTCTCCTCAGATTTCAGTCTCATACTGCTGAGGCTGCTAAGTTGGAAGCTGAGGTGACTAAAGCTCAGGACACGATCACTGCAGCGCAGCGGCTTCTATCACAACTGGACGGAGAACACACACGTTGGAATGCACAGGTAGCTTGATGTATGGGTGTGTTGATACATGTATTGGTGTGGAAGGCTTTACAAATGTACTCCAAAAAGGGGCTCATTTACCACATGGGAGCAACAGGCGGTGTGTGTGTGTGTGTGTGTGTGTGTGTGTGTGTGTGTGTGTGTGTGTGTGTGTGTGTGTGTGTGTGTGTG
>JAVKLF010000063.1:11910034-11922538 GCA_034783495.1 Millerichthys robustus | reverse complement strand
GTGTGTGTGTGTGTGTGTGTGTGTGTGTGTGTGTGTGTGTGTGTGTGTGTGTGTGTATGAAAAGTGTCTGCCATTAATAATCTGGAGTGTGACTCACAAAACTTGAGTTAAGCATTCCACATCTGGCAACAAACAGCTGTGACCATCAGTATAAGTATTTACATAAAAATGCTGCTTTGGTTCGGTTTTACTGTTATTGATGAGTCATCATCAGGTTCACTTAGTTTTCTTTTCAGTCTTTTGAACAAAGGCAGTATGAAATTTTCTCAGCTGAAATTCAGCCTGAGCGTTTGAAACGGTTGGATTGAGGAGTGACGAAGGGAATGTACAGCACAATCATCTGTTTGGACATCTGAGTTCTTGCCCTGTTTGTGTCAGGCTGACAAGTAAGACACATGAATAGTTCCCACGTTTCTATCTGCTGCCAACTTTTCACAGACTGCTAGGAAACCCTCCACCCTTTAAACAAAAGGACCTCTTCCTGACCTGCGTCGGCTGGATTTAGGTTGGATTTTTTGTTGGAGACGAACAGCATTGGTCTGCTTTCGTCTCGCTCTTCCTTGAACTGCCGTGAATCTACAAATAGACAAGCCGCCCGTCAGACACCTTTTCTAAAAACGTCCTCTCTGTTCTTCTTCCTGAGTTTCTGTCTCCCTTTCCTCTGTTGCGTTTGTGGTCTGAGGTTCACGGTTTTATCCCCTGCAGCAGAATTCCGCTCTGCAGCTGGAATGCCAGGAATGGTCAGGAAAAACTGGGCCCACAGCTCTGCAGCCTGATCTGACATCTTCTTTGATGTGTTACAGGAAGAGCAATGAAGGCAGCGAGTAGAAGGATGTGTGTATTAGGCAAAAATGAGACATGCAGTTGGATGCAAACAAACAAAAAGAGACAAAAATTTTGGGGAAAAAAAATAAAGCCAGCTTTTGCACACATAGCTGTGTTTTTCTTTGCCTAGCATGAATGCGTGTGCGTGATGGTGTGACATTTTAATTTGAAGGATTGTATTTGTCCTAATTTCACATCTAGAAATGTGTTATTTTGGTGTAAAATTCCTCCAACCCTTCTTCTTCTTCTTCTTCCATCCTTCTGTCTATCACTTACTCATCTCAGCTTGCTCCTGGCAGAGAACATGCCCAAGTTTCTAGAAACAGTCTTTTTACCATACATGCACACACAAAAAAACCCTGACTGCTTTCATGTTTAAAGTAATATTTTTTCAAAACTCCTTTGAAAGATAAAGTTGTATTTGATTTTCTATCTCAAAATGTGGTCTTTAGTATTTGCTTTTTTGAGGACAGTTTTTATGTCCAAGTTTCGTCCTACCCAAAGTGGATTTTGTTGGAGAAATTCTACTTCTGTTTCTACACCACATGTGTTTAAATGTGGCACAAGGAGTCAAACTTTATTTGCTGGAGAGAAAACCGGCCTGTGCACGGAGAAAATAAATGTTTGACTTGTAGCACTTTTTGAGCAGAATTGAGCAGAATACAAGCTGCATTTCATCCGTCTTTTGTTGGCTTTGTCTTTGCCGCATGTTTGGTCAGCAGTGCTTTCTTATGTAAAGTCCATTTAAAGAAAAAAAAAAAGAAAAGGAAAAAAGATCTCATCCATCAGTTCCAGACCTAAAAACCAAATGAAGTGTCCTAGCGAGGAGGCTGGAGGGGACAGTCACACTCGCATGACTCATGGTGCGAAAGGAAAACTTCATCGATAACCCAGCGCACCCGCTGCCTCTGCTGGTTCCTGTACAGATTAGCCTCGGGGGCGTACTTCAACACCTATGGGAGACACAGACAAAGATAGAGAAAGGTAAATACTTAACCAGAAACATATGAATCTATCTATGACAGAAAAATGAAATAAACAAGAGAAACGTGGTAAAATAATCTTGATTTTAAAGTTTGGGTTGCACAATTGATTGTGTTAATCTTAAACAGCCCATAATCTGTTTAACAGAACAGAAAAGAAAAATTACATGATTCTAGTAAGGACATACAGGAGAAGTCTTCCATACTTCATTTAGAAAACAGAGGATTAGGTTGCTTTATCACATCCTGATCTCCTACAGCACGCTGAGAAGGAAAGGCGTTCTTCTGAAGTTGAGTCATTTCTGTCTCTTATTAGATCGTCGCGTTAAACTCGTTTCTGTCAGACAGATGTAGACGGAACAACGTTCTGGCTGTCTGTGCTGGAGTCTTCACAGCCCTCCTACTGGACCCGCCTGTGCTTCATTCCTGTGGTCTGAGTGGAGTGTTGGTCACTCACCGCCCAGAATAGAGCCGGTCTGATGTAATCTACGTTGTCCGACGGGACGCAGACACATCCTTGTGGTTTTACAGTCAACCCCCAACTCCGAGCTGGATTTTGAGCATTTCGTGGCCTTAATGCCACTGTGTTGGCAGAGGAAACGGTGTCACTCATGAGGAAGGGAGCATCACTGACAACCCCTCAGCTGGTGACACATGCAGGTTTCCTCTCCTCTCTGCTGTTTGTGATGTGTTGAAAACGTTTGAAAAGCACTGAAGTGCAAGCAGAAGGTCTTTTCACAACTTTTAATTTTTTTTTCTCATGTGAACATTCTCCCTCACAAAGTCACGTCAATCATTATCCATGTCATGAGTTCTACAGACAATTTTTATTTTTAAAAGAGCTTTTTATTTCAGTAAATACTGAAATGGAATGAGATTCATAAACTGTATGTAAACTTTGTTTCTGTCTGGCTTTTGGGAAGTTTGGGTTAATCCATACACACCTATCCTTATCCATAATCAGCCCATTTGGTCTCATTCCATTATCATCATTGCTTGAATTTATACTCCCAGTGCTCATCAAACCACTAACAGATTATAGTAACTCCCTAGGTTCTTGTTGTTTGGCCAATTAACTGATTTTATTGAGTTGTGTGATTTAAGATCCTGGTTTACTCCTGAACCTTTTTATGTCTTCCTGCTTTTGGTATGATTAAACTTTCCATCTGATCATTCTCAGATAGGGCAGCTGTGCCATCTCAAAATCTGTGCTGAGACCTTACAGATCTTATCAGAGACATTGGTTTCATAGCCAGAGCGGACATAGAAATCATGAACAATTGTATTTCAAGCTGTAATTTACACTAAATCTACTGAAACACTTTTATTAGTTTGGAACTCATTTGTTTTTCTTTTTGTCCTTTTTTTTGGGGGGGGTGCTTGAACTTATTCCCAGTAGAGACTGACACAATACACATTGTGAGGAGCACAGTGTGAAGACAAACTGTGTAGAATCCAGAAATTAACTTGAACCAAAGACTAAAAAAGAACTAATAGATGTAGAGTAACGTAACAGAAAACTAAGTATGACTAGTATTTCATGAAAGTGTACTCAACATTGTTTGAAGGTACAGATTGTTTCTTTGAGAGATTAATTAGATTTGTTGTCCAAAGCTTGATGCTATTGGTGATGGTGGTTAGGTTTTATTTATGTAGATGGTCACTGTAAGAACCAGTTAAATGTCAATAATAAAATGTAGAAAACTGCAGGAATGTGGAAATTTCTCAGCAACAAAACAGATTCATGTAGACCTAGATTCAGACTATGCATGTGCAAACACAATGCACTTTGTTCATGCTCCCAAGCTTTGCTTCCAACAACACACACATACAGTACATGCAAATACACAAACAGCACAAATACAAACCAAATCCCACTTTTGTTTCAATTCCTATTGTATGCTTTTTAACGAGTAGAACAGAGGCAGAAAAAAAGCTCTGAGGGCCATGTTTCAATAATGAAGCGATGCACGAACAAAGACACAAAGAGATGGAGGGAAGTGACAGAAAGTAGTGAATGACAGGCTTAAAGAATAAGAATGATGCACCACAAAGGGACAAATTGAAAATGGGAATTGGGGTAAAATGAGAGGATGATGGCAGCCCAGAGAGAGAGAAGGTAGAGCACCACAGACTACTTTAAAAAAATGTGGATATAAAAAGACTGGAACAGAAATGAGAAGCAGGGAAAGCACAAGGTTGCTGGTGTGTTTCTGCATTCCTGCTGGTGCTGTGATGACGGTCTCCACTCACTCTTCCTGCGCCTCCCTCAGTTAGTTTCTAGATTTCATTTTTCTTCCACTCACACAACAGAATTTTTTTTACTTCCATACCGAAATTCACTCAGGGACTGTGGATGTTAAAAAAGAAGTTAAGTTTGAATATCCCCTGAAAGTTGCCCCATTACATGAAAAGGCCCGTCTCCAACAGCATTTATGTGACAATACAAAACAATATAAAGTCAGCATTGTGGTCATTACATTTGCTGATTTCATGCAATAAAAAACAAAATTATCTGGCAACGCTAAAGCAGATTCATGATCCAAAATCTACCTCATGTAGTTTGGTTCTTGTTTTTGAGGGTCGACAGGTGCAGCCGGTGTTCCAGTCTTTAGTCCCACAGCCACAGTTGCCGCCACAGCGTTGCACCAACAGACACCGAGGGAAGAAGACAGCATTGGTGGTCCTCAGCTCCTCCCTTAAGTTCACAGAATAGTTGCGAGGGGTGCAGCTGTATCGCTTCACGTCATCAAAGAGGCGATTTAGATCAACTAAAAGAAAGAAAAAAAAACAACAGAAGAAATATGCATTTAGCTTCTACTTGTTTCTTACAAAAGTTAGAGACATCCATGAAGTTCCACAGTATTTTTGTGAGTAACTAATGTTGGGGTATTCCATTACGGTATATTATTAAGGTGCATCGTATAAAATTTTATTGCTATGAAATTTCACTGCCCTCCTCTATTCTTTGGTCAGATGTCCTCATATCATCTCAACCTGGTTGACTGATGCTTATGTCATACAAACCAAAAGTCCTTTCCAATAAATAACAAAGTACCTTTTTATTTGAGAGACATTTTTATAAATAAACTGCCCTCACTTTTTTTCTAGTTCTGCCAAATGTTTAATCCACTTTAAAGGAAGTCAATTATTTATTTGTGAGTTGGCCCCATAAATCATTTTGATCCAAATTATTTGTTACAAAGTAAGTACTGCTAATTGTGTTTATTGAGACATAAATATACAGTACTGAAAAATTAGAATCAAAGTTACTATTAAGCTACATAATATGAAATAACATCCATATAATCAGTTGTTCCTCTCACATATTTAAAAAAATCAGAAAGTAAAAATGTGCCACTGTGAAGATATTATAGGCTCAATTCTGACCAAATGAAAATGGTTCAGAGATGTAAGGAGACTCATTGTTGTGAGGACAACTGCAGTAACAACTGGCTAAAGATGGTCTGACAAGTGGGAAAAAAACAAGACACAAAAAAGACAAAACAGCAGAAGAGGAAGCAGAGTAAAGAGGCGTTGATTGAAGATCAATATAGTGATCCCAGTTCTTTCTTTTTTTTGCCATCAGTCTAGAGTAAAATGGCCTTATTTGTCCCTATAAAACCTTCTGCAATGGCACATTTCAGGTGTCTCAAATCAATTTGAAGCAGTGATTAAAAAATGTAGGTTAAAAGTATAAAAAAACAAACAGGACATCAAATAAAAATATACGTGTCTTTATATGAGAGTGAACATTAGCAAACACTGACTGAAACGCTTGCTTTGTTGAGAACATTTATTTAGACATTACTAAAAGCTTCCTTACTTAAGCTTTTATATATCTATATCTATATTAATTTTGGTAAACATGTAGAGACATCATTCAGACAAGCAGAGAAGAGGTTTTAAGTGTTTAATTAAAAACAAGACAAGACCCTAATAAAAGAAAATGGGGAAACAAAAGTAAAGAAGTATATGTTGGCAGCGATTACGCCACTGTTGCGCTCATTGGAGCAGACATTGCTCTAAGAAATTATACAGAAGTATTGCAATGTTTGTAACTTTGTGTTTTACCCATCGCTGCGCTTTGCAACAGCTTTTCAAAGAAAATGACCTTCTGTGTATAAAGGGATGAGTATTACATGTTTTTTACTCTGGATATAGACTCAGTGGGTTTGCCCTGGGAGCAACCCTTGAGAATCCATACCAGGAAGGGTAGAAGGTAAATCATCAAAGCTTTACACACATTATCTCACAGTGCCAAAGCAAATTTAGCTCAGTTTTTTCTGTGTGAGAGAGCGACTGTAGTTGGGATATTTATGAAGAAAAGCTCAAGGGGAAAAAGCGTTGGAAATCAGGTGCTTCAAGGCTTTGAACTGATGTAACAACGCATAGAGGTTAATGATTATTCTTGTAATGATTTCCCAAAGTTCAGTTATTTTTGAGCACCATGGCAGGCACCCGCTGCAGAGGCCACATTAGAACAGGATGGCTGAACAAAAGCAACATGACAAGAAGAAACTGCTGATTCATGCACTTTTGTGGTAGAATGCAAGTATCCTATGTCCAACAGAAAGTAAGAGAAGAAAGAGTACAAAATAGAAGAAGCCCTAGACTAATCAAAGACAATAGTGGCTCAGCACTCACACCCCATAAGCCTTAGCATTTAGGCAATGATGATTGACTGAACCTTTTCACTCAGAACAGTCTGCACCACAGGGAGAAACAATCAACATGCCAAAGGCATTCAGGGATCAAACCATAAGTGGCTATCCGACTCCAGGCATCTGCTCTCTGCACTGTTCACAAATGGATTTCCTTTAGTGTTTCGTGGCTTTGTTCTCATCAAGCAGTGGCGGCATTGACAGTATAATTCTAATCGGACCCAGCCAAAATCCTGTACACCCTAGGTGGACTGAAAGAAGGTCGAAGTCTTTCTATTTGCATGGCCTTGTCTATTGCCACTGCAAGGTGAAGTTGGCTACTTCATTATGTTTCCAAGACAAGGCCCAGCAATAAGGCAATGTGAGGATGGATTTTTCTCTTGGAAAAACAAGAGAGGCAATGTTTAAACAAGTTTGTTTAAACATTTGTAAAATTGACAAATGTTATTGTCTTAGGTTATCACTAAATACAACTGTTTTTATAACCCATTATAACACTAGGAAACCTGTCACAGTTAATATTTGTGGTAAACTACTTTGGTGTATCTTTGAGTTTTAGCTATTATCTAGTTTAACTAACCAGGCTGGTGAGAGTGTATTTAATCTGCTTTTACTCTGCATTATAGGGACATGTGTATGTTGTGCTTGATTTTGGCCTCGCTGCGCCTGTCTCACCCCGCAACTTTGTCATTCCGGTCAGTCTCGGTGGTGGGGTGGCCTGGGTTTGGCCTTTGGGGCGGAAGGCCGGGTGCCTGTGGGGGCTGGGGGATTCCGTGGACGGACCTTCCTGGGGTTTGATGTGCCCCCCACCGATGGTTTGTGTGGTGAGGGGAGCTATGGCTATTAAGACCAGCCACTCTGCTCCCAGGGGGTTGGGTCTTACTGTTGGTCCCCATTACTGTTGTTGTTTTATCTGTTCAACTCCCCCACACCACCTCTGTCATTTTCTTTTGTGTCCCCCTCAGCCTTCGCTGTCCGGTGACTTCAAACAATAAAGGCTTCAACGGGAGGAATATTTCAAATCCATCCTGTTGTAGAGGAAAACTGTCAAGGCATTGGAATAGCTATCAGTTTAATCTTACTGAATGTATATATGCCGGACAGGACAGGTAAAAAAAATAAAATAAAATAAATTTGTCAGTTAACCAAACAAATGGGAAACCAGAGTATCCAGGAAAAAGTAGTTCAGGGAGAAGTTTTCTAATCTGATTTAGCTGTGTGCGTGTGTGTGTGTGTAGTGGATGTTGTTTCAGTGAGTAACTAACACAGGTGACAGTACATGGGTGTTTATGGTGTGAGCACTGGCTTGTTTTGTTGTGTGGGAGCTTGTGTCTGTCTGACGTAGTGTAAGTTCTCGAAGTTCAGAAAATCAGGGATGTGTAACCTTGTCAGTGTGTGTGTGAGAGGGGAAAGAGAATAGATATAAAGAGCAAGCAAGACTGTGAGGACTGTCATTTAAAGACAGCAGGAAGAAAAAGTGCAGGAAGATGTGAGAAACTAAAAACCAGAGAACATTTTAAGCTGCACTGCGACTTTATTTGAAGTCATTTATGTTAGAGGCTGAATGTGTGAACATCATACATCCCAATTAATATTATCATCAGGCAAGCTTTCTTTACAAAAACAACTATGAGCATAGGCTTGTGTGTGTCCTAATGAAAACAAAGCTAAGCTGCTGACTGTGACAGATTTCTGTGCTGCTACACAGGTTGAATTTCCAATTAGAGAGTGCTACATCGTTGTACTAAAGACCTGCAGTGCCTATAGCCAGCTTTAAGTAGCTCTGGAAAAAGGCCCAAACTCCCTACATCCAAAGCCAGAGCACACACATGCACTATTAAATACACATAGATTTGCTGTCAAGCGCAAATATTTTCCAAAGAATAGAGTATCTTTCAGTTAGACAAACAAAAACAGTACAGGAAAAAAAAAGGTCTGCTGCAGGCTGATCTGCACATACAGACATTTTCTAACGTGTTCATAGTATTTACAGTATGTTCAAAAATATTTGCTCTTCCTCTCTTGAGAGCAAAATCTATAGCTTCACAAATTCCAGGCTCATTTGTTTATGAAGCCACATTTTCAGGCTATGTTTCTAACGACCATTTTTCCCAAAGTGATTTTCTGTACTAGAGAAATAAATTGAGCTTTTGCACAAAATCACAAGATTATTGCTTGTCTTATTTTATGTTTTTCATCCCTTTTCTAATCAAACATTAAGATGCCTCATCTACCTCTTTGCATGGCTTCGTAAATGTCATTTAAATTCTGTATATGAAAAATAAATCACCATTCATCCTTCTGTTATACTACCACTTCTATTGCTGCCTTTTTGTTGTACTGCACTTAAACATAAAGCAGCTCTGGCTAATTTCTTACAAATGACTGTGTCACAGACTGACCTCTGTGATGCCTCACGGAGCTTTATAAATAGCCCCGTCGATGAGAATACTGTAAATCTACAGTTGTGTGCTTCTGTTTCTGTTAAGGCCCTGTGATTTACACGATGTGGAAAATACGGACGGAATCGCGGATTTTACCAAAACGAAATGGAATGCAATGTAAAACACGGAATCTCACAGAATTTGCTCATTTGGCCAAGTTTCTGAGGTATTTTGGCCCCTGCCACTCCTTGTATCTGCTGTTACTCCGTTATATGCACATTTTGTTGCTGTGTGTGGAAACAGATATTTCTTTGGAAAAAATGAAAAAGCTTACCTTTGTTTTGTTTGCTGGCCAGGTAATATGCTCTGGATCTATAATAAATGTATGTTTGTGCGTAGATGCTATCCAGGTCTTGTCTCCAGGTTTCTGGGTACAAAGACTTGAGGAGCTCTTCAACTGAGTCAAAGGTGGCAATGGTTTTGTCTAAATCTTCAAGCGTCGAAGGAAACTCTGTCACCGCTGGCGACGTCATTTTTGTACCCATGTCCTGCAAAAAGAAAAGGTTGAAAAGTAAGAGAAACCTTTAATTCTATAATTGATTTAGGTCTTCATAAAATTTCACAAAGCAACAATTGAAAGCACTATTAAAATGGTATATATAACCGAAATCCTTGCCAATTTTAAAAGTTTTTTTTTATACGTTTAATCTGTTATTTTTCTGCTTCTGTGTTCTACCAAGTTTGGGAACAAAAAGTGCAGAGAAAAATGGAAACAGAGGGAGCATCAGCTGTCTGAACTTTGTTAAATCCTGGCAAAGATTTGAAGTATCTAAAATTACTGCATCTTTTAATGTTCAGTCTTAGTCCGGGTGTGTCGTTTCAGAGAGATCAGAACAGTTTTGAAAACTTTACCAGGATGTAGATTGGATTTCACTTTTATTATTTAAATTTTCATTTAGTCATTGTGGGACGTTTTCACTCATTCTCTTAGATGCAGTTTAAAATGAGAGAAAATAATATTGTTACGTTTGACTACTTTGTGAAAAGACATAAATACACTGAAAATATAAACAGTTACTCTAAAAGCACAAACACCGTGCAAAGAACAAAATACACTTAGTCTGATACTTTGAAGATGAGATCATTTACTTTAAGAATTAACTGGAAGCAAAGTCATACAAAAATTCAAAACCTAAAACAATTTTTTAGCCTAATGTCTTGATTTGACAGAAATTATTAAACAAAGTACATAAAAATGCTCTGCATAGCCCCCCTCCCCAACAATGGATGCTGTTACTAAAAATAGAGACTCAAAGCAGCAGCCTGTCACACTGATGATCTTTGGGTGGTCATTGCATGCGGCTGCAGGCCATTTATCTGAATAGGAGGCAACTGTAATAAAACTCTAATAAAATATAGGGCTATTATATCTGAGAGGTCTGCTGCCACATTCAGCCATGTTTCAAAGGACAAACGTAAGTAATAAGGGGTATTTATATAACTTAGAGAAAAGGATTAGACTGATTAAAGTGAATATTGAAACAGAGGCACTCTTCTGGGGTTTTACATTGTTAATATTTATTGCAAGAGCTCAGATAAAGTAGTTTATTGGGTATAAATCAATCATCGTGACATGAAAGTCACTCCATCTTATGATTAAAATAAAAATCTATTACTTTAACCTAGTATCTGATTTATATGAAGGATTTTAAAACATTAACCTTTCTCATTTTTACAGTACAAATAATCAAACATTGTATTAGATTGTTTTATGTCTGATCTGTGCTTAAAACAAGACTAAAATGAGCTTGTGAAACAGTGAAAGTCTTTGATCTTACAAATCAAAATATGATACAATAAATAATTTTGTTTCAACTTAGTTTTAAAATTCAACATATTCAACTTCAGACGAACTGAAGCAACTAAATATTACTACTCTAAACACATTTGTTAGTATACCATCACTGCTTCCACGTGAAATAACAATGTAACTAGCAGCAAGGTTATGCTAATCAATTTTATTAACCAATTATGACATCAATATAAGCAGAAATGTGTCAGTTGGCTGCTGTGAAGCATGCAGGTTTGCATTAACAACACCAAGGAACAAAGACATGAACAATGATCTTAGAGAACTAGCTGTTCTGCTCATGAGTCTGGTGTGTTTTTAACTACTATTTCCAAACTAGTTTAATTTGGGTTAGTTGAAAAAGACATTACACTTTACTAGACACTGCAGTAAACGTGCTAGGGTTGAACAAAAGGCTTTTAAAAATTGTTTTAAGATAGTTTTATTAAAGTCAACCTAAAAACAGCAATAATATATCAAATACAAGACATAAACAAATTTATTCAAACACTTAAATTTTCCAAAATAATAAAACAACAAAGTCATAAGAGTTAGAAATGCTAAAACCTATTATTGACATAAAAAGTACAGTAATGAAAAGAACTTTATCCTTTGAAAGGTCATCCATAGAAACCAGGACAAAACCCACAAACATAAAAAGATGCTTGCAAAAACAATGTGACCTGTGTACTGTTAAACCATGAGACATATGCCCTTTACCTTTTATACCAAACCATTTTATAGTAGAAATCTAGGGTCATTTTATCTTATCTTATTTTATCTTATTTAACATTTAGCTAAAAGTGGGTCATGCAACAAGACAGAGATCCCAAGCACAACAGGAGATCTACACCCCAAAAAAAAAAAAAAAAAGAAATATGTCACAAATACAAAACTTCAAGCTGTTACAATGAACCATTCAAAATTGAGACCTTAATCTGACTGAAATGTTGTGGCAGTACTTGGGGAGAGTTCTGCACAAATCCTTCAAACCTCTATGAAGTAAAGCAACCTTGTGAAGGCGAGCCAACATTCCTCTACAATGATGCAAGAGCCTGATGAAATCATAAAAAGGACTTTTACCTCAAGTTATTGCTGGCAAAAGTGGTTCTGCAAACAGAATTTAGTTAGTTTTAAAACCACTGCTCCTGCATTTTTGGTTTAAGTTTATTGTCCACCTTAGATGGCATTTGTCTACTTTTAAAACTCTGTGAGGACCACATTTCTATTTATTTTTGCCTTGGTACATAAAATCTAACAATTGAAAGTGGAATACTTAACATTTGCCAAGACCGAACTATAAAAGCAAGAGCTTGTGTAGCACCTTAACTTAACTTAATAAATGCAGCAGATGAATGAGTTCTTGTTTAATGCTTGGATGTGTGTCACTTTATGCCTAATGGCCCACTCAGTAAGGCATAATTACAAATAAAATAAATATTTCTTAAGTATGCTTCCTGAGGAAGTTGCATAGTTGGATAGCAGGTTTTTTGAATGTTTACTGTGTAAAAACTAGTTGTGAGAACATAGCATCACATTTTTCAATGGCAATCTAAAAAATAAAAAACACAAGTGCGCTCAAGTGAAATTGATTGTAAGGTTTTAACAACTCCTCTTTGTTCAAACTTTTCAGTATTTATAGACACAACTCACCGACATTAACTGAGTGACTGCCTCCCAGTTGGTGCTTAAATTAGCCTGAGAAGGGTCAACCTGCAAAACATATAAATGTCAAAATCCGTAATTTGGTCGACAACGAAAGAAAATACAAGAAGCAAAAAAGGAAGAAATAGTTCATT
>JAVKLF010000063.1:11834943-11861613 GCA_034783495.1 Millerichthys robustus | reverse complement strand
TAAAATCTTGGAACACAGTAACAAATGTGTGTGTATGCTGGTGCTTGTGTGCATCCTCATTCGAAACATCTCACATCCTACATGTTTGTGTCAGTGAATGCATGAAGGCCTCAGAGGTTCTCCTTGTCACGAGTTTGAAATTTGCCCCGTGGCTCTTCCATTGAACAGCTGCTCTCTCTCCTTGAAGGCTTTTTCTCATCTTCTGCTCTCATTCCTCTTAAGAAGGATCTCACTGTCTGTTTTGCTTCGCCCTCTCCGTTCCTTATTTGGTTTCATTTGATAATTCCTGTCAAAGCGTTTGAATCTGCTTCATGAAGACATCTTAAGGGACCTGCATGTGGGCACCTCTCAAACCTCTGCATCTCATTTACCTCTACAAGTCTTGTTTTTTAAGAAAGTGGAAACTGAAAGAATGTATTTTACTTTTTCTTCACATGGCATACATTATGTACACACAGACAGCACACAGGCATAAGCATCTCTCAGGTGGTGCAGCTGCTTTCCCTGCCACTGAAAGAGCAAATTGGAGACAAAGATGAGAGTTTCTGCAGCAGTAGAGAAACATTTTTTTTTAAGGTAACACTAGTAATTCACTTTCAAAAGGTAACCAAATTGTATGCTATGTACGGCAAAACGAGAAAGAATTTGAATTATCTGTGTGAACCATCTGAATGTGATGCATGGTAACACTTTATAAATTTATTTTTCAATTATTTTTTGTGTTGTTCATTCCCACAGTTCTTACTTTGTTCCAGTACACTCAAAAAAATTTTTTTTTTCTAATGCATTTAGCTGTTTAGTCATTTCCTGCTCCAAAAAGTCATGTGACACTATGACTGTGTGTGGTTTATTAGGGGGAACTTAAAGACCCACATCCCTAGTGCACATACTCTGGTTCCAAAAATACAACATGGCAGCCCCGTAAACCAAGTCCTGCTCGCTTTAATTCCCTACAACAAGAACATGTGGGGACACTTAATCTATTCATGCTGTTTATGTTTGGAACACATTTTTATTCAATTTGCGGTTTTGTTTTAGGTTGAAATCTGATTTTGACAGGCCTTCACCTGTGAAACTCCTCTCCTGTTCCTGGCTGTCCTCAGCTAGTACTAATACATCTTGTCTTCCAGGTCCAGAGGTCTACAGATGTTCTGCCAGTCTTGAAGCGAGCTGACATCTCACTTTTGTTTTTGTTCTGCTCCGGATTCTGCAGAACACCTGCTTGTTCTAGTCTAGCTTACGTCCGGTCCAAGTCTAGTACCTGTGGGGTTTCTCAGCGCAGCGGATCTGGAGCCTGCAGGTGTTTCTCTAAAAGGAAGTTAGAAATTCAGAGCTCTACTTAATTAAGTGCAGCAACCATGTGCACACACCTTATTAACATCAGACATTTCACTTGTTTTAATAGTCAGTTTGTGATGCTTGTGCTGCAGACTTTGTCCCTCCATAAGTGTGAACGCTTTTCTTCTTCTACTTCTTCAGAAATCTTTTGATTTGAATGCAAATTGACTGAAGACACACAGCTTTAGAAAGGAGTTATTTTTATTGATAATTTTCATTACTTTCCCTATGTCTTTTGTTCTTTTCAAAACCAACTCCTCTCTCTTCCACTTAACTTTTCAGTCAAAGAAAAAAGTGAGAGTTTAAACATGACAATTATGCACACACACCCCACCCCCCCTTTATTGTTTGAATAGGTGCAGGCTGATAAGTACTGGATGGGAGCAAAGAATAAATGGAAGTGATGGTTAAAGTGGTAGCTGTTATGGATGGAAGGAGCATGCATCGTTCTTCTGTGTCACAGAATGCTGCAAATACCCTATTGCGCTTTTCCTGTAATTCCATTTTTTAAAATCATTTTTTATAATCTGAAACTACTTCTCTTCTTTGCCACTTTCTCCTAAACTTTTTTCTTTTTACCTGTCTGTTTCACTCTTCACTCTCCTCAGTCCCTCCCTCAATACATCCTTTAGATTTTTAATGAGACTACATTTAGCCTTGCTGGAGGAAGAATGTTTTAAAGCATTTTACCTTGAACAGCATTTTTTTTGCTGTCACCTTGGAGATTTTTTTGCCATCTGTCTCATGCATTTTTTTTTGAGTGTCAAATACTTTTATCTTGAATCACTCCCTTGATCCATCCCATTTCTGAGAAATTCATTACAACATATTAGATGCATTAGTAAGGGGAAAGATGGCTGAATGTACTTGTATTCACAATGGGAACATGTTTTGTCCATTACTAACTTCTCTTCCTACTTTTAAGCCATGTATGTATAATGCATAAACAGATTTTTAATGTCCAGCAGGGATTTACCAATCTGTTTAAAAAATGGTATGTTATTGGAATGAGTAAAAAACCAAAATCTCCACAGAATTTCAAAAAGAAAATGGTAATGTTTTTTTTTTGTCAGATACCTTTTTTTTTTTTTTGCATTTTTTCAAAAACCAAGCTTTACAAGGTAAACACAAATGGTGTGTTCAATACTTTGATTCTGGATGTGCCTTTAAAATGGAAAAATTAAAGCATGTTTACCAAGACTAGTCAAGGACTCCATCCTGAGATTGAATAAAAAAAACATTAGACATCCAGATCAACATAAAAAACTTTTTTTTCCTAAAGTGATAAAGTTTTGCACCACTGATAATTAAAAAAAAAAACATAAATCCATTTACTATTTTTTGAGGAACTCTGCAAACAAACGTTAACTGAACCGATCACAGAATCACCTTGGCTGAGATGAAAACACAACAACACCTGCACGTTTTTAATGAAACCACCGTCGCCTGCGACAAAAAGCCCTGACCCCATCATGAAAACTGTTGGCACTCAGCTCAGGCAGGTTTCTCTGGCACACACTCACACTGATAAATGAGTTTGGCTGGAAGCTGAAGTAAAACACAATAGCAGGAAACACACACATGCACACACACCCGTGTGCAAACGCACACGTGTGTTTCACAAATGTGGTAAATTAAGGTTTTATCGTTAAATCCTTGACAAACCATGAGGGGGGAGAAGACAAGCCTCATATACTCCCAAAAGTTTATTTTTTTTGTATCAAGTAAAATTTATAGTGAAAGACAAGTTCTTTATATTGAATGTGCCCTTTTAAAATTTATTTCACCAACTCCTTTTATAAATATTTTTTTTACATATTTTCCTTTTGATATGTATTTTGTTTGTTTTGACATATCACTATATTTACTATTTTGGGATGGAATAGCTGCGTTTTTCAATTTTTGACCAACGCATGTAAATGTTCTTGTGTTTAATTTTCTTTATTATCTCAATAACTAAAATGTTATAAAAACACAAAAATAGACTAACATTTTTCTAAGGAATGCTTATTGTCAGCTGCCTTGCATGTCAAAGGTTTGAAACAAAAGATTTTGGGCACTCAAAGTATGATGGTAATCACGCTCAGCTTATGCCTTATTTAATATCAGCTCAATACGTAGCTTTATAGCTATTTGTACATGTAGATTATAAGATTATTTCCTAAGAGTTTCAATGAAATCTATTCAGTAGTTTAGGATGTTTTTTGCTAACAGAATTACAAATAAACGCGCCCCTACTCACCCCCCCCCCCCCCACACACACACACACACACACACACACACACAAACACTTTTGTTTTCTTTTGTCTAGCTTGTTTCCTTTTGGATGACAAGTAGTCTGACATTATCGGTGACAGAATCTCACCTTGGTTATGCTGCATGAGCTCATATGTGCATAAATCGGGAAAAGGGACGAGTTTGTTTTTCAACAGATCACTATGGAATTTAGTTGTGTGTGTGTGTGTGTGTGTGTGTGTCTGCGTGTAGGTTGTTAGGCTTGCATGTGCCTTTCTATTTCCATATAAAAACAGGTGATCAGGAAACGGGGAATTCCCGGAAATTCCTCAGGTCATGGGATCGAAAAGACACAGGAATGTGCACATTCAGCTAATGCCAACATACACAAATAAAAAGTAATTTTAAGATTTAAAAGTGTATATAGTTCCCATATGGAAGACTATAACTTACCCTTATTGCTCAAACTGTACTCAGATGGCATCACAAATATTCCGCTTATAAGTTCAGTGGATATTTATAGCTAGTTGGTATGCATCCTCCTTGAATTGTCACTTTATTGTGGTGGCACTGAGGCTCAGTGCGAGCTACCAGAATTGACAAAGACTCCTGGATAGGTGTTGAAATGTTTTCAAACAAGGATTGATCTGAGGTCCGGTTGACTTGGATTCAAGCCTGTTTGCTGTTGTGATGACCCGGATAACTGAGAATTTGCACAGGCATGTTATTCGAAGTCATTTCGGATGAGGTGAAAGTGTTTTGGAATGAGGAAAAATACAATTTAGAGTTTCAACATTTGAAAATCAGTCTGAGTTGAACAAACAGCAATCAGCACCAGCGGAGAATTCCGTTCATTTTGTATTTAAAATCAGCTCGCTTGTTATCTCTGCAAAAGAACGCTCAGGAAAAAAGGATGCCACGTGTAGGGAGCAGTGTTGCTTACAACTGAAGAGATTTTGTTGAAACAGCAATGATCCTCTTATTCCACCATTAATTTTCGGTTATTGTCACAAAGTGTTTTTCCTTGTAAAAAAATGTCCAAACTTTACAAATTCTCTTCAACAAAATGGCACGAGTTAAACTCAGAATGAAGTTACTGGAGGGTTTTGTTATGTTTAAGTGTCGTATGAAATGACAGAATGCAGTAAAGGCAATGCAGTTTCTAAAAAATACTAAACCAATTTAATAAAAAATTTAGAAGATTCAATTGTGCCCTGTGATGGACTTACAGCCTGTCCACTGTTCACCCTGCCTCTCACATAAGTACTGAAATACCTGCAGAATATAATCACTGGATGTACATCTACAAGTGAATAACTTTTGGAATCAATCCAGTTCAGGCTGTCTGCTAAAGCTAATTGACCTTAACTCAGCCATTGTCTTTTGTTGGCAAAATATCCAATTAACCACTGGATAGATTTGATCGATTTTAAAAAATTTTTTTATTATTAACCTTTATTTAACTAGGAAAATCCCATTGAGATCACAGATCTCTTTTGCAAGAGAGGCCTGGGCCGGAAGGCAACCGAATGTGCATGTTTTTGATCTGTGGGAGGGAACTAGAGTACCCAGAGAAAACCCACATAAGCAAACTTAGAGCATTCCCAATAATGTACCTCATTATTCTCTGGTCAAATGTTTTTTTCCACAGCTGGGATCTCATGAAGATCAAATAACTTGACCAGCAGGCTCTCAGGACCAGTTCTGCACCTGTGATCAGGTGATGTAGTGAGGTAGTACGAGGGAGGGTTGGCAGTGTTTAACATATCTCCTGCCTGCAAGTGGGGGAAAAAAAAGCTTACTGATTAAAGTGAAACAGCGTAAGAAGACAAGGAAGGAGGGGAGACACAGGGAGTAGATGACAGAATACAGTGGGGAGGTAATAGTGGTAGTGAAAGGGAGATAAATGGCACAAGAAAGTTAATAATAAGCATTGTGGTTCCTCTGGCATGTGTTGAGGGATGAGTAGATGAGAGGATAGATGAAAAGAGAATGGGGCAGAATAAGAACACCTCTGAAATGTGCATTTCCTTTGTGGTCTCTGCAGTGATAGAGGAAAGAAGAATGAGACAGGCCAAAATTGACATTGTGAAACATAGAAGGTAGGAGACAGATACCTCACACTTTATTATGAAACAGTGATAAGCTAAAAGTAATAACATAGAGGAAAACTGTAATCATACACCTAAAATCACAAAAGGGTAAGACCCACACAACCAGCATTGCACACGAGATGAAAAAAGTAAAAACAACTGTCAGCCTGAACAGATTTGGAGTATCACAAAAAGGCTAAAGCCCAGATTTACCTAAAGAGGAGGATATACATTTGTTTCATTCTATTTATTTAAATTGAACAAAATGGCACATATTGTAATAAAAATGAAAAATTGACAAAATGTTTAATTTTACTTTGTGATCAATGCTCACGTCTTTACATGTCATTATTCTTATTCATGTACTGTATCTGTTTTAGCTTCTTTTTTGTTAGTCATACCTTTAGTCTGTATGCTTTGCTTTTTGGTTCTTTTGATATACTATCTCCCTGCTGTCTTATCATTTGGTTTTTGCTGTCTATTTAATTTTTTTAATAACCTGGTTAAATAGAGAATATAGAATAAAATAACATAAGGCTAAATGAAACTGCCACAGTATGTAATCTTCAGTTATAAAATCTGTACATCTTGACCAATTATTCATAGAAAACGTTCCAATTTCATAATTTGCCTACTACGTTTTAGTTTTGTGCCACAAAAAAAGCTCTTTATCAATTCCATTGTTTTGTTTTGTTTTGTGGTCACTATTTGGTGCAGTAGTAAAATGACATGAAAAAGGGCATTGCAGTTTTTCTTGCAAGTCAAAAATGATCACTAGCACTGACATGTATTAAGCACAAAAAATCCAAAAAGCTACAAAGTGCACAACCCCTGGAGTTTGTGTAAAAGCTGTATCTAAAGCGCTGAAAGGAAAAGAAAACACGTTTGAAAAATGATTGCAAAGAAAGAAAAGAGATTTGTGAGCAAATGACGGAAAGACAGTCCTAAACCTGCCCCAGCTGTCACAAAACTTGACAGTTAGAACGAGAAAACAAGTAAATGGGAACACAAGATTATCTAAGATATTCAAACACTGCACAGTGGTACAAAAAGTCTTTTCCTCACCTTACTCCAAGTGGGACAAAGGGGGAAAACTCAAGGCAAATCAGAAACTGACTTTGAAATAAAGTCTGTAAAAAAGCAAAAAAATTAAATTTAATTTTGAGAGTGGAAGATATTTTCAGAAAGATTTAGAAGCAGATAGGAAGAAAAAGAAGTCTATTAAAAATAGTGAATTGAATAAAAAAGCAGCATCACAGATTACAGGGGTGAAGAGTTGTCTTAACAATTATAAAAACAACCCCCAAAAACATTTTTGTTTATTTTTGCTTTTTAAAATAACTCAGTAAAATATTGTCTGCAGTACCAAAACCATTGCTCTTTTTTAGATTGGTAATTAACCATTAATTAATTAGTCCCTTTAAAATGTTTAGTAAATTAAATAACATCAATATGGCATACTGTCATATTTATGTTTTTTTTTTACAAAGTGAGATGATGACAAATAACAAAGTATTCAAATAACAAAGTTTATAGAATAATGGAAAGAAAAGCTATATTATTCCACATGTTGTATGGTAATGTGAACTGCAGTACTTTTGAAATAATGATAGTCTGTGCTAACAAGGCAGCTGCATCTGAGAGCTGTGACATCATGTAATAATCTATACGATTCCAAAGCTGCAGATCTGGGAAAAAAAAAAAAAGAAATGGCATTGGTAAGATCAAAGAAAACTTTTCAAACTAGTGGGAGGTGTGAAAACTGTAATGGAAAGCAAAGGAAATAAATGAAGGGTGAAAAATAGGCCCTGGAACACAAAAAAGAAGGTTAATAGACAATGCTGAAGTTCAAGATACTAAGAGAATAAAATAAAAGTTCTCTACAGGGGGGGATTTTAATAAGTCAAGCATTTAAAAAATAAATATTAAGTCTAAAAAATAACATGTAGCTAGATGATTCATAGTTGGATACAATATTCATGTACTCATAAAGCAGAAGTAATACATTCTATTTTTTTTTCTTTCTGTAGATCTGATTTTGATGTTTTACCAAATGAAACATATAATACTCCCAGAGGAAAAAATGTTTCAAAGTTACTCTAACATTTTCCATCTTTTATTTTTATTTTTGGAGGGTTTATTGTGGTAAGATTCAAGTATGTGTTTAGAGATGGGGTGAGTTTGTTACACTGTTACCACTGTTTGACTGCCTCGCTGAGGTAAAAGCAATATGCTGCAGTTGGGCTACATTTTAATTAGGACAAAACTGAAGATATTATTTTTGGTCCCAGGGGATCTACAGCGCTTCTCCCACAGATCTGGACAGCTTGCAGCCGTTGGTAAAATCTCACCTAAAAATGATGATATTTGATTAGAATTTTAACCTTGAGAAACACAGTTGTTCAGTAGTAAAGAGATCCTCTTTGAAAGTGAGGCTTTTATAAAGTGAAAACCTTTTTTATCCTGTAATAACCTTGAATAAGTGATTCACACATTTATTACCTCCTATCTGGATTATTGTTGGTGCTGGCCATGACTCATGACCTCAATCGCTTCAGAACACTACAGCTCATCTTTAACTTGAACAAAAAGGCTTGAACATATCACCCCTGTGCTGGTTTCTCTTAATTGGCTCCCTGTTTGTTTTAAAATTGATTTGGAAGGTTTATTGATGACCCTGATTGGACAGGTTTCCGTTTACCTGTCTGACCTTCTGCAGCCCTATGTGGTTCCATTCAATGAGAGAAGTCTTCTTCTGTTTTTATTGCTTTATTCTTTTGTCATTTGTCGCTTTTCTGTCCAGCATTTTGGCCAAATAAACTATAAGATTGAACTTGATTTGATTTGGGCGTACAACTAGATGCAACCCTTAGTCTGACAACCGCTGTCTGATATTTAGACAGGTGAAAAAAGAAAAACAAGCACAAGTCGACAAATTCATTTCAAACTAACTCAGAAGGAAGTGATGCAGGACGTCCAGTCACAGACACAGCCATGCTCCCGCCCCATTTATGCATCAATCTGCTCCAGAATGCCACTATAATTGAAGTTTTGCTCTTTTGAATCGGTGCCACCTGCTTTCTGCACACTGAGTGCTTCTGCAGTCTGTTTGAAACCCCGGCTGAAGCCATCTTAACAATTCCCGTTCTTGTATTCACATTTCCATTTAAAGCTGTAATCATCCTGACAGGTGGAAGCGGTGATGGGACTGTAACTTCCAAACTGCATTTTTGGAATACAAACAGCGTGCCTTACCAGGACTGGGAGCACTTTGCTTCCTGCTTTTTAGCTATTACTCTGAAAATTAACCCCCACCACCATGTGCACGGTCCTGTTTGATGTGATGTTAATGCACCAAGAGGAAATTATATAACTTGAATTTTTTTTCTCATTTCTTCTGCCTGTGTCACTTTTACTTCAGTGTTGCCCCTCCTGACTCATTAATATTTCCCTTTTCTCTTTTTCCCCCTGCATCGCTCTTCTCTTCAGTCTTCACCCAGAGCTTCTCTTCTTCCGCTTCGCTCAGTCTGCGCTTCAAGGTGAAAGCTAAATGAGAGTAAATGACTCCAGTGGAAATACTATCTGAGATGCTAAGCTCTTCAAGATTATTAATTGGTTGTGATATGTAGATCATGAATAATTAGGGAGAAAAGAAAACACAAGTAATCTTTGCCTGTAAAAATGCACAAATTTCTGCACATTCTGTAAAAAATTTAAAAGAAAAGCATAAAACATCTGCATGAATAAAAATGTTTACATGTCTTATTGTGACCAGATTTCTGTTTCTTTGTTCTTATTTGCATGTTTTGGACATTTTTCCACCCAAGTTCATACTATCGCTGCTGCTTGAGCCTCAGGTGTGCCTCACTCCATTGCCACCGCTAACATCTGAGTGAGTTTACAATCTTTAGTTATTCTGCAGAATGAATAAATCCTTTGCTGTTCTGCAGCACAGACCATTAAGTACATGCCAGCTGTCGAACTGGCAGCTTAATTTGAGAGATTTGTTTCTTCCCGTCACTTCTCTTACGTTTATCATTCTGTTTTTGTGATCCTCATTCATGGATTTGCTACCTATTACTGTCTTTTGAAGGTTGTACTGATCTTTTGTTTATAAAATAAATAACATACTATGATCAGATCTAGTCTTCTTGTTCTGATGTGTTATTCATTAGTTTTTGCACTGCTTACTTTTTACCTTTGATCTGCAGTGTTCACTCATTTTTCATTAATTCTCTTTTTACCACACTAATACAGGATTTCTTCTTGATAAACGTTCTTCTTCTTAGTTATTAGCCGAATTTCCTAAATTCTACTAAGAGATTATTTCCTGGTGACAGGTCACCTGTTTATTAGTTCATCTTTATTAATTCAGGCAATTTTATTGATTCCAAGAGATCACAGTTCTTTTGCTAGGAAAGCCTGATCCTGAAGGCAGCCTGGAGTGAGGTTCACAAAACTTTACTGCCTTCCAGTCGCTAGTCAGAAAAAACATAAAATTCACTAGCTGTTATGCTCAGTCACCAGGTTAACAACTTTTTGCAACATAAATCAGTAACAAGGTGTTTCTTTGCATTTTGTGGCTTTAACAGCATTTAGCGTGCTCACTAATAAAGGTTGGACAGTGTGTGTGACTGGTTTAATGAGCTACAAACTGGTAGAAAGGTAAAAAAAAATCTGAACTGAAACTGTTTAGTAGCTAGGACCACATTGTATGTGTGAAGCAGCCATATTAGAGTTTGATATGGGGCTTGTGAGGGACTTCCTGCTTTTCAAGCTGAAATTCCAGCTAGAAAATTCAGTTAATTTTCTGCCAACTGGATCTGAGAAATCTTGATTTTTGAGCACAAACAACACACATCAACATAAATTCTAAGTGCTCTATAGAATATATTAATAAAATAGTATTAAAAAATGGCAAGACAATATTGAAAACCCTTATTAAAATCTCTTCTGTGGAATTTACATATGACAGTTTTTGGCCTTGCAAATCATGAGTAAAAACCATGGATTTTTTTTCCCTGTGTGAATAATATAAGACTTGACAAACTTTTGTGGTAGGAGTCGCAGTACTTTCAAACTGATTTACTGCTAATAAAACCAAGAGTACCTTGTCAGCAGTTGAATAAATTGATGCATAGTCAGACAGAGAGCGTAAGATGCAGCTCAAAAGCTTAAAGGCACTTTTTCTCATTTATTTTCATTAGGTGCTGCATCTTATTATCATAGGCAGGGATACTGAGAAGAAACTTGTTATTTATTGATGCCATTAGGGGAATTTCTTGGAGTAGATGATCAAAAATCACATTACCCAACCACTACTCTGCTTGTTTTATTCTTTACTAATACTTATGACAACTGAAGTTCAGACTGTTTGAACAGTGGGGCAGTTGGTTAGCACCACTGCTTTGCAGCCAAAAAAATAAAAATAAAATTCACTCTGGAGCTTCTCTGTGTGGAGTTTGCATTTTCTCCCAATGCATATGCGGGTCTTCTCTGGGTAATTCAGTTTCATCCCACATGCCCAAACCATGCATGTTTAGTTAATTTGCTGCTCAAAATTGCCATCAGGAATAAGAGTGGGTGTGATTGATTGTCCATTTTATTTGTTTTTATGGGGACTTGTGATGGGTGCTTGCAACCCTGAACAGGTATAGAAGTTGGATGAATGGAGTTCAGAAGGTGATGTAGTTAAAAATACATGTATATGTTGTTAGGCCTGACCTTGTAACGTTGCAAAATAAAATTTATATTTTGTACATTTTATTCTATAATTGGATTAGAGTTAGAAGACAAAGCAACAAAGGCAAAACCAGTATCTTTGTAGAAATCAGTGTGGAACTTTTATGTACATACAGCAACTGCATATAATTGTTGTGATTTGCTGCAGAGCACATCGCTTACCCTCATGGTTTATCTGTTACACACACTCATAAACAAACCCTTGTTTAATTATCTTTGAATGAACTTTCAGTTTATATACAGTCTCATTACCCCTTTGTTTAACCTTAACTGTAGACTAATTGCACCTTTAACCCTTAAACCATTCTTCCTCTTTAAGCAGCCTCTAAACTCATTAAGACCAACATTTTATTTCTTATAAGGTTTTACTACACAAGTGTAGTGACCACAATGTTGTAAAGCAAAAACACACATCATTTTCAATGTAGATGAATCTCCACTGGTGTGAAGCAGCTGTACCAACTGAAACTGTCTTTATTGATAACTCCATAAAAGACACAGCATTTTATTATTAATAACACACCACAAAGCTTTCTCGTGTAAATAACACGGATATCATTAACGGTGCCACTGCTGTCACATTGGTAATGGCTGTAATCAAGCTCCCTGCAGCAGTAACTTGTGTGGTTTTGTGTGTGCATTGTGAAAAGGGAAATTAGGAGCAACCACGTGAGCCTTATTTTGTCAGGAAATGGAAAAAGGTAGGGCAACATGCATGAAGGAAAATGATGATACTATCTGATGTCCAGTACAACATATAAGGTCTTGTTTACTGTACAAGGATTTCAGCTACTGAACCTAACAAATAAGTTTAGAGAACGTGGAAGAATTAAACTGTACCAATTCAATATACCTTCAACTCCAAGCTTCTCTCTAAACTTTTACAATAACAAGTGGAATTTACAAAACTAATCATTAATCCAAATTTTAGGTTTTGATTTCTCAACTTCTCAAAATGCCACTCTGCGGGCCTGCAGGTATATGCCAGCTGTCTCTGGGTACCACAGCTTCATCAGACTATGCAGGACTCCCTCTTGAACCTGACAACTCCTGTCACCTCAGGTGTGGAGCTGAATAGTTGATTTCCAGTGTTAAGTTAGGAGCAAACACTGCATATGGATTATCTTTGTCACTTTTACAAACATGCCTGACAGAAGCTGTAAGGCGCATTTTTACAAAGACTGACTGAATGCCGTACGTCCAACGGTATGAAGGCATTATTAGCATTACTAAAAAGAACTGAATGCCCACATTCCCTCACAGACACGTATTCTCTGACATTCAAATACCCTCAGGAGTTCGTCACTCAAGATAGTCTTCCAGTAAAACTTGTATTTGAGCTATTTTGGTATTAAATATGTAAGAAATACCTTTAGATAAAAAGAACATAGTTTATGCATTAGTCTGAGCGCGGGTGGGACACACAACAGTCTAGAAGAACAAGAAAAGGTTTTATCTTCTGAGATATTTTCGTGACAGATTGAGTGCATTTCTGGTGCCACCTTGGTCTTTTTCCAACAGTTTTACATTCCATTTTTATGTTCTCTACTTTAAAGAAGAAGAAAATTTCAAAAGGTTAAAGTTAGGTTATTGAAAGCTTTGAAGCAGCTTGTTTGTTTGTTTCAAAATGATGTGAGCCACATTGATTGATAGGATGATGTTTTACTTTTAATTTGTCTAAAATTGTTAGTTTTATTTGTTTGTCTGTTTATTAAAATGGACTACTCTTCTGTTTCTAATATTTGTGTAAACGCTCAAAAGTACAGAGCATTCATTTTAATAAACAGTTTTCTCCAACTTATATTAAGTCTATTGCTAAATTTTTATTTACATGAACACCTACAGTACATATCATCATAAAGTCTGTCCCAAGCAGCCAGATGGTAACCCCCCCACCCCCCACCCCCCACCCCACCCCCGTGCATTTGTTCACCATCACAACATATACCTCATCTTACAAACACCAAGTTGGACAGGTAAGGGCATTCACACTTGGAACATATTACATTTTGGATGAAAATACAATCATTTTAAAGGAAAAATACTCTGTTCCATCATTTCCTATCTGGCTACTCTGCTCAAAAAACTTAATATCATTAGGATTAATGAAAACTTGATCAAAACAAAATAATCATTGTGACAATACTTTCATTGAATTGTTCATTTTATGTGTGTACTATTTCATTTCTCACACTGATGCTTGTGCTAAATCATGTTGTCAATAAGTCTGTAAGTCTGAGGCAGAACTAATGAGCAGTCACTGGAATGCCAGCAAGAGACAACGTGGCTGTTTCTGTTGGTGTGTTTCTTCTCACAAAGTCATGCAAAAACGTCTCCGTGTCAGGAACACCATTACTGAGCCATTTCACTGTTTTCCAGAGTCTTTGTGCTTTGTACTCTTTTGTCTTGTATCTGGTGAAAGACAAAAAAAATACAGTAATAAAGAAATGATTTCTTTTATAATCTCATTGTACATGTGTTTTCATAAATGTGTTGTCATGACTAGTCATAATTCAATAGAGAGTAGGATATATGGCTGAAGTAGTATTTACTGAAACAGCAGAGGCTTTGGGGGTAAAAGAACTGCAGAAAGTGCTGATCAGGTTTTATTGAGCGATGCTGCAGCCTTAATACACAGGGTGTCAATTGATCCTGACAATCAGCCAGCACAACTGTTGACATATTGATGTCAGGGTTATGTAGTTTGTTTATCCTGTAGCTTTATGGCCGTGTGTGTGTGTGTGTGTGCAGGCGGGTATTCCCTACTATGTGGGGACACTTTTGGACATACACACCTACCTACTTGTGGTGACCAACTGCTACTTTTGGGGACCTAAGCCTATGGGGGTAAATGCCATTGGTGGGTGAGGGGTTTGGTTTAGGACTAAGGTGAGAATTGAGTTTAGGTTAGGTTTAGTGTCAGGCAGGTACCTGTGAGGTTAGGGTTAGGGTCAGGCTGTTGAAATTAATGGAAGTCAATGCCAAGTCCCCCATAAAGATAGCTGTACTAGACTGTGCATGTGTGTGTGAACCAGGGTCAAAATACACTTTAGTCTCACAACCTGAGCAGAAGGAAACGTGTAATAATTGATGCTAAAACATGACAAAGATAGAAAGGTTAATCAGGAACAAGGCTTTCCACACCAACAATGGCAGACCATTTAAAAAAGATGCTTGGTTATGTGTGCGCATTATTTGGAAAAAATCATTGACAAACAAAAGATTACCCATGTTCATTTTAAATCATCATTTGAAGTAGTACTTCACTGGTCTGTAATTCTTGGCAACAAGTATGAACAGAATTTGCGAGGGAAGTTCTAAAATGTCTCCATTTTGGGGGGGGATTCTTAATTCTTTCATTCTATTTTTCTTTCAAGCACTTCTATGTCTAGTTTTAGACTTTTGTAGCACATTGACATACTACTCTAAGCATTTATGATACTGTATTTTTCATCTGTGAAGCTGTAAGTTTTCTCGATGGCTGATTGCTTGCAGCTCAAAAATCTTCTGACCACGGATGATGCAGCTATTAAAACTCCAATCCAGCAGTCTTATCACATCAGACAAAGAAGTGCAGAAGTACGACTAGTAGAGTAATTAGATTAGCTGTTTTAAATCCTTGCTCACTTATCAATCAGGACAGAATATTATTCACTTTTTACATATCAGACAAGTGTGTGGACAAAAGTAGAGCAGAGTTTTTACCTCCTGTGAAAATATCTTACTAACTGGCGTGTATTTTTTAACTCTTAAAGTCGTATTAATGAACTTGTAATAAAATGCCTAGCAGTTCTTAAAGAAATCAATTTTTGATTGATTTTGGTAGTGCTCAGAGTGGGTGTTGTGAAAAAAACCTAGGTACTACCATATTAAATTTTAGTTCAATATCTGTTAGACTGACTGTGTTATAGTGTATTTTGTGTCTCTAAGATTATGTAGCTGTGGCAGCCATCTTGAATTGGGTTGACTTTGAAAAGTAATCAGTTGTAGATGGTCATCCAATGATTACTTTCAAGTTTTGTACAAATAACCTAACATGCATGTTAGATTCATTGATAACTCGAAATTGTCCCTTTCTGTGAGTGGGAGTGTGAATGGTTGTTAGTCTTGTTTCTCTCTATGGCTCTGTGATGGACCTGTGACCTGACCCGGCTGCGCCCTGCTTCTTGCACAGTGTCTGCCAGAGACATCCCATGACCTGGATAGGAGAAGCAGGTAAAGAAAACGGATGGATGGACAATGTGGTTTTAATGAGACGATTGTGATAACCTCTGCTGTGAGTAATCCAAAATCGTTCATTATGAAACATTATGTCCAGTCATACCTTTACGCTGCAAATATTAGCACTTACCACGACTAATGATGCATCAGGATGTTTGTGCCGTTGCCATCCTACAGTAGATTCTCTTATGCTTTAAAAATATACGATGTGCTGTCAAAAATGAGCTCTGACATTAAAAGCAGATCAGCGTCAGTGATTCAGATCCTGACTAAAATAACAACACTTCCTCCATATGCATTGGTTTCAGCTGGTTTAGTTTTTGGCGCAGTGGCAGAATAAATGAAAACCAAAGTGAGATGATGAACTGTATCCGCTAGAATTGCCCCTTTATCTGAGCAAACTCAAGTCATTTAGTGTGTTTACACTCCACAACATGACATCCTGTAATTGGATATTTGGATAACAATCTGACAGCCGATAATAGGTGTTTGTTCGAGTGGATACACTGGGCTTTCTAACTTCGACAATTATTTACCAACACCCTCACACCGTTGCATTACTGGGATGTTATGTGTTGATGAATTTGTGTAAATTAACCACACTGCTGTCTGGTTATTTTTCTAATCTTTGTGTTTGTGTGATTGTGCATACTGGGAGCACAAAGAAAATATGTAACTGGGACAGAGAGTGACGACTGGAGATTGCTCTTGCTCATTATGCTAGTGATGCTTTTGAGGTCACGGCAGAATGCGCTATTAGGAACACAAGCATGATCACAGAGGTGTCATTTTCAATCTACAGTGTCAGCTTCTCAGCAGAGAGCAGGCAGTCATATATGGTTCAATAACAGTTTTTTCATTGTGAGAGTGGCAAAAAAGAAATTAGGAGCAGGAGAAATAAATGCACGATTCAAATAAACTTCATGAGACATTCATCATGTGCTCATTGTATTTTGCTGAGACTTGTTACTCTGATAGAGTAAATAGTGGTATCTAGGTTTTTTAACAACCCTGGTCAAAATGAACATAGAAGACTGATTTTTTTGGTTTTCCTGTGTTGCTTTACAAAAGGTCAAAAAGAGATTCGAATTGAACATGTCAGCAACAGAGTTGCTCACAGACAATGTTAGAAACAAGTCCCTCTGTAAACCATTTTAGTAAAAGTCTTACTTGTGTGTGTGTTTGTTATAGATGTTGCATATTCTAAAAGAATTTGATCTTTAGCTCCCTCATATACACACAGACAGTGACCACAAAACAACCATTTCAATCTTAATTGAAAGATGTAATCTTGGAAATGGAATCCATGAAAGATTCAGAGGGAGTGCATGTGAGTGTTAATGTGTATACTTGTGTGTTTGTCTCCAGAGACTCACTCAGAAGAATACTGGTATGAAAAGAAGAGAAAAGCACTGAAATCCAATAGTCTACTTTCATCTTCTCCCTTTTTAAATGTTTGCTTTCCACTTTCTTTATTTTCAACCTAGAGTAAAATGGTAACTTTTTCACCAAATAAAGTCACACTTTTAAATGAGTCATAAGATCCTGATCTTACAAAGCATATATTTGCATGTATTGGCAAAGTTATGGCAGGCTGCAATTAAAGCAAAGCCCTGTAGATGTTTTGTTAATCTAAGCTAATCAGATTTATTGACAAAAAGAAAAGAAAAACATTCAGAGAGACATTTAGAAAAATTGAAATCATATATACAGCCACTTGAAAAATAGAAACAGACTTCTTCAACATGGCTGAACTTTGCCTTTAAGCTAATAACACCCCACATTCAATAATAAACATGATCTGGTTAGATGATTTTTTGCATTTTGCTTTAGTCACTGTAAACATGTGGTAAAGCAGCCATCTTATATCATCTCCATGCTTTCCTACAGTGAAGCATGGTGAAGGCAGTATGGTGCTGAGGGATAGCTTTTTCATTGGTTGAGATTAAAAAGATGTCCATACAAAAATCTTGATTAAAGCTAAGATCAGTCCTAAAGCAACTTTCGTCAAAAGGACTCTGTCTTTCTTTTTTTTATTATTGGGGCCTTCTATGACAAATGTAAAGGAGCAGAGACTAAAATCCAAACTCATTTTTTGGTCAATCTCTGTTGCTGTTTCTTGTACCTGTTTTGCCCCCACTTTTGTTTTTCTGCCGCCTCCTAATATCTTCTCTTCCCTGATAATTGTCTCCATCTCTCGCCTCTATTGATCTCTTGTCGTCTCACACTCAGCCACTCATTCACTTTAGTTTAGGCTTTTTACAACCACTCTTACTCTAAAGTCAAACATTATTAATGTTTTTATGGTGTTTAATATTTTTACTGTGCAATTCTCTCCCTGGAACAATCAGTCATTCCAAACAACAGCTTGTAGTACAATGAGTACACAGTTTTTTTTATAAGTTTCAACAAGTTCATTTGTAAGAGTTAAAGGAAAATATTTGTACTGTTTTTTATTGTTTATCTAATTATTTTGTTTTTCCTTTCTTTTATGTCTCTAATTCCACCTTACTTTTATTTTTAAGCTAAGGTCGTGACTTTCAGCTTGATACAATCATTTACTCTTTTCCCTGCTTTTTTCTTTTATGCACATACAGTAAATCCTTGCCTTCATTTCCTGGAATAATTTTAGATGCATCTTGGAAAAAGAAACAGAAATTAATTATTATTGCTTGAGTATTCATATAGTGAGTAAGCACTGAAATGAATTAGTGTTTGAGAGTAAACCCTTTGGTCTCAGTATGACTAGAGTCAAAAAAAGGCTACAGTTGGAGAAGAAGTTTAAGTCTGAGATGGTCTTTGAGCAAAATTAATCTCTGTAAATGTTTGTAAAGCATCGGGATTAAGAAAATGTAAAGGAAGAACAGCAGATGGAAAAAAAAAACATATATAGAAATAAGTCAGGAAAAGGTCGAATAGGATAAATCCTGCTGCATTTGGTCAACAGAAGGACTAATTTAACTATTGTTGACGGGCACTGCAGCTAGTAAGTACTGTTGGCTTACTGAATTTCTGCACATCTCGTTCTCCTTTCTCATAATCTGCAAACAAACAATGGATCAACATTTTGGTGATTGGTAATAAACAAAGCAGGAGTTGGCTGTCCCCCACCTGTAGCTCAATAGCTGATCTTAAGTTTTGCCTGTGCAAATTCTCAGTAATGCAGGTCATCGCTTCTTTACTTTTTTTTTTTTCTCATTTACAACATTATAGGGAGATGTCAACACCAGGGAATGCTCCTGACACCAGCACCAAGCCTAACACAGAAACTTATGTTTAGCCTCTTTCAAGGTTTTTAGCACTGAAGATGCAGGTCTGGCTATTGTTTGTGCTATACCAATGATTCTCAAAGGGGCTGAGGTCTGGATTCTGTGGTGACCATTCCATATGTGAACATGATGTCTCATGCTCCTTGAACCACTCATACACAGTTTGAACCTGATCAATCCTGGCATTATCATCATGGAACATGCACAGGGATTAAAAAAATCCAGTGATGGAATAACCTGGTCATTTAGTATATACAGTATATATTCTTCCCAAATTTAATGATGCATTGGACAGATCTTAACCTGGTTTTAATAGGTTCAGCAATCTCCTTAGATGATTCCTTTGCTTGTTGCCAATACTTTGACCCTTCTGAAACAGATTAACATCTTTTCCATGACCACCAGATGTGTCTTTTCATGTTTAACAAATCAGAAGTTACTCATTGCATCAGTTAGGATTCAATAACTTGTCGCCAGCTGAAACATAATCAGTTATGCAGTAATTATTCGATGGCAGGCTTTTTACCTATTTGCTCTTCAGAAACTGAGGTTATATATTTGATGTGAATGTAGATGAGAGTCATCTCCAACATGTTCACTGAGCAAAAACATCATGTGCTATCTGATAAGCATAATGTTTGCTTCAAGGTTTGACAAAATGATTACAACTTTCTCTCTCAAGGTGAACTTAGTCTAGAACTCTGACACGAAAGGGTAATATTTTTTAAATAACATATTGCTAGACTTTTAATTCAGCATGTTTTCACATGTGGAGTTCATGTGATTTATTTGTCGCTGTTAAAGTGTCTACAAAGCCACTGAAATATTGAGATGCATCAGAATAAGGAAGGAGACAGTTGACACGATGACCCAAGATAATGGGAGGGAAAAAAATAGGGTGATCCAAAAAGCAGTGAGTGTATGGGTGGGGAACGCAGCAGGCAGGGACAAGCTCAGAAAGGGAGCTCCTCTTCCGCTCAGCTGTGTGCCTTGGCCGGCTGTGAAAGGCTGCTGTTTTCCTGTCAGCACAGGAAATCCACAGGGCGCCATTGTACCAGAGACTGAGAGCAAAAGGTGGGGACAGAGACAGCTCCAGAGCTTTGAATCATTTAGCAGATTTATTGACAATCTTAAACCTCTTAAGGTTGACATTCAGTTTGAACTGAGTCAATATCGTCTTTTTCGTTGCATGTCTTTGACCACCAATAGGTAAATTTTATCTAGATAAATGTGACAATGTTTGTGTTGGATTGTGTCACAAATTCAACAGCCACTGATTAAATCCTGGAACCTTAAGCCTGCTCTAATGATCCAGGTTGCTGTTGTTGACAGCCTAAGTTACAAGAACATTTCTTCCCTTGTCTTTGTTTCAGTCTTCAGTCTTTTCTTGCTCTTCGGTCACACTGGCCCTATAATGTCAGTCAGACTAGTTGCCAAGAGTTTAGGGTGATTCTTTTGCCTCAAGAAAAATGGCTCTTTTCATGCTGTCTCAGAGCAATGAGCATGAGAATGTTTCATTTCAGTTTACTTGTTTTTCTGCAAGAAATTTAACAAGTTACTTACTGAGACGAAGTGGCTCAGATAACGAAGCACAGCTGTGTGTTCACTGCTATTAAAATGTGAATAACCTCTTATGACTCAAACATAAACTGTCTATCACAAAATCAGCGTTAGACAGTAAACACTTTTCCTTCATTGGAAGACAAAACTGCTACGACTTTGTGACCTTTTTTAAATTTAAATGTCACTTTTGTTTTGAATGTCTTCTTTGTTGTTGTCACTTCCCAATAACAACAAAGTGATAATACTTTTGCCCGTGTGTGTACCATTAGCAAATTATCTCATGAATCAATGAACAGTTTAATTAAACTTTCAGAAAGTAATTGAATTCAGTTTGTTTGTGTAACATAATATGCATGGTTTCAAAGAACGTCAGGCTTTTAATTCTCTAAATTTTTGAATGTAATTCAAAATGTGTTAGAAAGAAATAAAGTTGAGTTGCATTTAGGTCATTTTGTGCTGAATGTCTGAGAATCTACATCAGCATCATTCAGCAAATAATCTCAGGTCACAACTGCACAGTTTTTGAGACCAATTTTATACAGACTGAATGCTCCAATACGATTTTTTTCCCTCTGTTATAAAAAGCATCAGGTTCTTAAGCATGAATCCTTTTTAGATTTACAGAAAAAGCAGAATTTAATGTTTGTGTTTATATGGATGCACTGTTGCAGCTCAAATTGCTGTATTGCATTTTTTTCTTGACTGTTTTCTCTCTCTCTCTCTTGCTTTATTTGTGTGTGTGTGTGTGTGTGTGTGTGTGTGTGTGTGTGTGTGTGTGTGTGTGTGCGTGCGTGCGTGCGTGTGTGTGCTTGTGTGGTTTGTCTTCTGTTTGTCGGCTCTTTTGATCACTGACATGATTTCCAGAAATCAGAGTAATTGGTGGAAATCTGTTAAACTGAAGAGGCAGGAAAATAAAGCAGAAGAAAAATGCTTCAAGGTGTGAGATGTGAATGCAATCATTGTTCAAATGAAAACACCCCTGGACTGAAACGGGAGCTGATGATAGATCCAAGAGAGGAACTGAGCACTGGTGACATGAATTTGTTGTGGGATGACACTCATCAAACGTGGGTGATAGGATCTCTGGATATCATGTTTGTCCTTTGGCTTTTTAATGTCCTCTGGACTATTTCCTTTCCTGTCTTTCAGTTGAAGCCTTTCTTTTTTTGTCCTTGCTCTCATTAAGCAGTCACTACAACACAATTTACTTTTATATCTCATACAGTTTTTTCTTTCTCTCACAGTTTATGTATCAATAGTTTGTTCCCTACAATTTCAGTGGTTCAGCAGCAAAATATTAAGTCAGACCTTTCAAAAGTCAAGTTCTGTGAATAGTTTAGAAACCATTTCTGTTTTGCCTGTAGACCAGGGGTCTTCAACGTTTTTCAGTCTAGGACTCCCAACACACCAGCAGGACCTGCTCTGTATGGATAGGGGTGGGTCCTTCTCTTTGTGTGCAGAAAACATGGAGGGTCAGGCTGTGAGTGAAACAGAATTCAGCTGATAGGTCCACTGAATGTGTGCATTTTCGACTGAAATACAATATTTTAAGCCTTCAATAATCAATTGGCTACATGTTGGATTCGTGGTATTATGTGTTTAAAGACATAACTTGGACAAAGTAAAAAAAAAAAATAGAAAAATCTAAAAGACATAGTAACCTCTGTGACCCAACTAGGGGTTGTGACCCTATTGTTAAATACCTCTGCTGTAGATAGCTCTTTGAATAATTTTAATTTGGAAAATAGAACTGAAGTCTAACATGACTGATCAGCTAAGTCCCAGCAGAGCCAAGACTAAAGGGGATTGTTTCTGACTTAAAGCAATTTCATTCTAATGAATTTGAATGTTGCTTTATAAACCCAGTGTCAATTTCTTTATTTTATGGTTGTTCTGACAGAAATATGATATGGTCAGGATCTGGGTTTTTTGTTATATTATTAAGTTTATTTATGTTTTGTGATCCTGGTCTTTAGTATGTTTTAATTTATTCCATTTTTTGTACTTCACTTTTGCTACTTCTTTTACATATTTCTTCATGTAAAGGACATTTCTTCTTTGTCTCCATTCCAAGTCCCTGATATTATCTCCCTTTGTCATTATTCTTAATTTTACTTGACCTTGAGTTTATCATCTTCTTCTAATTCTCTTTTGTTCTTTCATTTTGTCTTGAACACTCTCAGTCACCCTTTCATACCATCCTTTCCTTTCATCTTATCAAATTCCCCTTCTCCCATCATGTATTCTGACTTTTCTAACCCATTCCACTTTCACTGCCTTTTTCCTTTCCCTTTCATTTCAGTCTCTCTCCGTGTTTTTATCCCGTGCTCTTCTATTTGTCACATAAACCATTACCACCATTACTCCACCCTGCACACATTACAACACAGATCAGCTGTTACAAAACCACACATCTTGTCCATTCTACATTTTTACTGCAGTAAGTTGTTCAAACCACAAATGTGACTTTTCACACATGAACGCTAACGATCAAGCACGACACTTTAGGCAAACTTCTTAACATCCTTTAAGACTAATGCACACTAGCTTTTAGCTACTGCAGACCCTGCTGTGTATTAAAATGTTGCACCACAGCAGTGTTTGAGCAAAGAGCTTTTCCTGCTCTAGTTCTTCAGCACATGATGGTTCCATCTGTGTCTCTTTACCGCTGTTTAATTTTTATCATAGTTAGGCTAGCTGATTTTCTCCAACCCAACCAGTTACCATCCTAAAGTTTTAAAGCTTTTCACTTTCATCAAACAAAACCTGTCTGATGTTTAAACTATTTTTACCCATATATGTTAACTCCTTGAATTTGACAGCTTTTCTGTTTCTTCTGTGAAAAGAAAAGAAAACAAGGTTATAACTTATCCTTAAATCTTTCATCATTACAATTAATGTTCTATGGGCTTTTTCCTAAACAAATATTGGAAATATGCATTTGTTTTCATGCACAATCTTATTGATACACTTCTTTTCAGGGGTTTATAAAAGTTTTGTCATTGTACGCACTTTGAAAGTTGTACAAAGTCATATAAATGTAAACCCCTAAAAAGTAAAATTAAATCAATTAAATATGTTGTATAGCCAACTGAGTTAGTAACCATCATTCTGTTGTACGCCACTAAAATGAATGAATGAATGAATGAATGAATGAATGAATGAATGAATGAATGAATGAATGAATGAATGAATGAATGAATGAAGGATATATTTTTGCCTGTCTCTTAATACAATATCATATAACCCAATGGGTGGATTTTAATCACACTCTCAAAACATAATCATTAGATGTATAACCAATTCTTTTGTAGTCGGCTTGATTTAAGATACAGGTAGTAAATCTTAGCAAACATAAAATGACTAAACCCAGTCAATTTTACAGATTTTGAGCTAAAATCTGATGTGGTACCTGATAATCATTCATAACACAAACTCTGAATGCTAACAGATCTGTGAAATTTTTATTTAACCCTCCCGAATTATTTTGACCCAAGGGATGCTTCCCAGTGCTCGGGCCATAATTACAAAAAACAAAACAAAAAACAACAACCTAAAGAATATTTGGAGAAACATATATTATTAGGCTATTATTATTATTATTAGGGGAGGAACAGATACTGTGAGTTCTGTTGAAATGTTCAAATTAATCTTCAGTAAAAGCTCATTAGTTGTATACTGCTATAATCTATAAAACAGTATCATATGTTTTCAAATTACTTCATAACAGTGGGAAGAATATCTATTAAAAAAATTGCTGATTCAATAAAAAAAATAAATTAAAAGCAATGGAGCTTTTCACTGCAAAGTTCATCCTCTTTTCTCGTACATTTAACACGTGTACATCAGGACAGCTGATGCCAACAGAAGCTTTGTCACATGCAGAAATTTCATCTGATCACTGTTTGAATGCGTCGGACGGTTGTTGACAGCCAGTCATACGCAGACATGCATGGACACCCTATATGATGCCTCCACGCAACACACTCTGTCACCCCCTGTTATCATCATGATCATTTATTAAACGTGGCTCTCACCAGAATGAGTGAGACTCTCAGTGGAGCCGCTCAGGGGAAGGAGGGATTGTTTTCTTAATTAAATAAGACAAAAGAAAAAAGAAAAAGTGTGTGGCGCCATAGGCTGGGCTCCTTTGAAGAAAAAAAAAGACAACATTTATCTCATTCAGAGCATTCCCCCATTCCTGTTTCTCTCTCTCTCTCTCTCTTGGCAGCAGGGAACACATACAGAAAGACTACACATCTGAAAGGTTCAGTATGCTCCTAAGAACTAAATGTCTGATGTGTGTTTCTGAGCCTTGCCCATAGAGGGAGACCGGGTGTGGCAAGAACAAACAAACTACAAACACTTCAAAAGACTTTCTGCAAACGCAGCAACACCCTTAGATAAATTGTCATGTTGATCTAAGTAAAGTGCAATGACCATGGGGGTCAACGCATCTTTAGCAATGACATCAGCTCTCAAGTGATCTCATTGTGAAGACCAAGAATGTACAAGACTTGGCATTCTGGAAGGCAGAGTTTTTGTTGAAAAAGTTTGACTGAACTGTATTAATAAATGATCATTTCTGTGTCATTAAAAACTCATAAAATTGACAAAGAATAGTTATTTTCGCTGAAAATAGCAAAAAAATATATTTTCTTTGAAGAGAACCATGGTACGGACACCTCCCTGTGTAATTGTTCAACATGGTTACTTTAGTGCCTGACTTTCTAGAGAAAATTAAGGTTACATTCCATTTAAGTGCTGCCTTTAATACTAATAGGTATTCATTTCTTATCAAAATCTTGTAAAACCGGTTGTCTTTTCTGACCTTGAGCTAAATTTGTCGTATCTCCAAACTAAAATCTGTACTTTTGAATCTTGTGATGACAGATTTTCCAATAGATTCTTATTTTGTTGGAGTCAGCTGTAAGTCCTTAACACCTTCACTTTTTCATCTACAGACTATCGTTAAAACGTGAATTTTATAGACATAAATGTTAATTTATTTGCAGATAACGCTCAACTTCACGTGTCTTTTCACTCTCTCACCAGAGACAGTGAATTGTTCCCAAAGACTTCCTAAACAAACTTTTGATTCTGAAATCAAACTACTGTGCGTCCTACTGTATGTTGTAACAATGTAACTTTGAATGAAGGCAGTTATATAATTTAGATTTAGCCGTTTCATGCATTTCTTGAAGGAATGCATTTCACTCTTTAAATTGTTTAGTTATTCTCTTATCACGTTTTCACTTTATTTTCATCTGCCACTGTTGTAGGTCTTTATTGCAATTTATTTGGTCAAGTTGCATCTAACAGAGTAGTATCTGTGAACATTTATTTTCTTAAGTCTATGAAGGCAGACATTTCTACTGTCATAAAGGAGAAAACAAATAAAACATTTTTTAGAAGTTGAAAGTTTATTCTAGATTAAAAGGACAAAAAGGAAAAATCTCAGAATATCTATAGACATGATCAGAGTTGAACTGAGTTGACTGCAAGAACTTATATTTCTATTCTGTTTTTTTTTCTCTTTTTTTTCTGTATGCTACTGACGGGGGACTTGGTGCAATGATCATGTAATAAAAATAATGAGCTAACTGGGAGAAATTGCCAGTCTCTATTTGTGTATTATTTAATTGTTTTCTTGATGCTTTTATATACAGTAGAGAGAGATTCTAGAAATTCACCTAATTAGGGTTTAAAATAGAAAAAAAATTGAAACGTGTTCCAGGTCTTATTAACAAGCATTAATATTTATCCAGCAGTTAAAATACCCACATAGAGAAAAGAAAGCTGATTGTACTGTGAATAAAGGTCATGAAAGGTTAGTGCCTTTCTCCCACTGCTCACAGCCAGAGTCTGAAGACAGAGAGCAGAGGAGGGAGGGGGAGAAGTGATGTGACTGGAAGGATGGATAATACAGAAAGGGGGAAATAAGGAGCCTTAGATAAATTATTTTAAACACTATAATATAAAAATAATGTGAAAAAAACAAGTAGCAATAAAATAATGCAAACGAGCTGAAGAGGGAGAGAGATGAGATGGTTCAGTCTCACACTGCAGACTTCTGACAGATAGGTGGCATTTTGCTCCCCACTACCAACACAAATAACTAATTAAGTGTGGCCTTGTGTGTGTGTGTGTGTGTGTGTGTGTGTGTGTGTGTGTGTGTGTGTGTGTGTGTGTGTGTGTGTGTGTGTGTG
>JAVKLF010000063.1:11788251-11798971 GCA_034783495.1 Millerichthys robustus | reverse complement strand
ACACACACACACACACACACACACACACACACACACACACACACACACACACACACACACACACACACACACAGTGTAGCTGCACAGATACACTCAGAAGCATTCTTACCCTTTTGCTTTTGACTGCAGGCAATAAAAGCAGATAGTGTGAAAGTTTAAAGATGTACTAAACACAGGTTTAGATCAGGATCAGTGTGTGGATCCTCGCATTTTTCTCTCATAAGGCTTATAATGAATGCTGGGGAAAAGAAATGTCAAACAAATAAAAAAAAGTTAAAGAGGCTTTAATAGATTAAGACAGGAGTGAAACGTCAGAAGCGAGGTGAAAACAAAAACTAGATCAACACAACTCATGTTTGTGATCATGTCCAAATGCATTCGAGTCTGCACTCGTGAGAGAGGAATGATAGAGACTGAGGAGAACATTTTTACATGGGAATCCTTTGAACTTCAGATGAATCATGAAAACAAGTGGATTTGAGCGGAGAGAATGAAGAAGAACGACAACAACACAAAACAAAATGTCACAGACAATTACTGCAAACATGGCTCCATCCACGCTAAATGCTCCTGTGTTGTGCTGAGGCAACAAGTAACGCTTCAAATCTGTCATCTCTTTTCAAGCTTTTCATCTCCAAATGCCAGAAAGTGAAAAGGAAAAAATACTAAACAAACATACAAGATACATGTTTTATTGTTCTGCAGCATAGCTATTGTTCCCAATGGGAAGAAAAGAGGTTTTAATGAAACGCATTAGAAAAAAAACAGTCGAAGCCCTAACTGCATGAGAGTGTGTGGGCGTGAGTCAGTGTGTGTGTGCTAAAGTGACACACTCTTTTCATCCAGCCAAAGTCAGACTACCTGGAGGGAAAAGCTGCTATTCACTACATAGCCTAATATTATTCACTCTTCATTAAAGCCCAAATGAACACATGAGAGATTATTAGTACTTACCTGCAAGTGATGTTGTCTCTCTGAACGTGGCAAACATGTTAAAGGGTTTTTCTCACTGTTACTTTTATATGACTTGACTGAACACGTCCTTGTGTAATGGGAGGATTAGACGGAAGCTTCAGGCTCCGTTTGTAAAATCTGCAAGGAGACGTTCTCACTCTATCCCAGCTTGCCTGGAGGAACTGCTCACCCAAAACAGATCATTTTATTAATATGAGTTTCAGTGAAGCTTTAGTTTCAGTGCAGCTCACTAAATGCTGATCCATTGTCCTTTTTTCACACCATAAAATCCCTTCTGACTTTATTGCAGTTTGTATAGTGATGCAGAAACAACTGCTTTGATCAGTTTTTTTTTTTTTTAATGTCGAAATTGATACAATTTTAATATCTATAGACGTTCTAACTTGAGGTGAATAAAAAACAGTTAAATTGTTGCAGAAGATTGTGTTTCCTTAAATGCTAAATTTTATAAAGCCCCATTTTGAAGCACTTTAATGTTTATAGCAGATGTCATATGAATACATTTCATTTCATTGTATCTGCAGTGTTCAAATCTTATCGTCCAAAACATGAAGGAAAATATTTTTGCCTCTGTCTCTTCTTGACAAAAGTGACAAAGTGGTAAAAGTGTTTACAATGGCTATGTGTAAGAATTTTATTAGTATGAAACTAAGGTAATTTTATTATAAATGCATTAACGTAGGATTTAATTATTTTTCTTCATATTCTCTTTTATCCAGTTGACGTGTTTCATTAAATACGTTTTAAAATGTATTATTTATATTATGTATAAATTTAACAACAAACTAAACTAAATTCTCTCTCACACACACACAATCACAACAAGAAGTGCCTGAAAGCCTGATGTGTGTTTGTTTCCATGGATTTATGGTGTAGATAAAAGGAAGGGCATTTGTTAATATTGATGAGAGCTGCCACTCAACCCTTCTCAGTGAAGCTCACTTAGAGATGAGAGAAATGACCTTTACACACACGTCCTCACACATGCACACCTTTAACATGGGTTGTTCACTCATTTAACTTTAACTATTCCTAATTTCCTAGCATTAGAAAAAAACCTAGCACAAGTGAGTATGTGCATCAAAAGATTCTCTCAAATCATAGTCTGTAGCCCAGACCTGACTCAAAACAATTTATACCCTAATGGCCCATTGGTATTCAAGACAGGCCATAGATTCCAAGGTAACCAGTAGGTAATTCATCCCATTTGCAAATGAGAAGAGACAGCGTAGGAAGCAAAAAGGCTATTAAAGCATCCAGAGCTGAAACAAGGCTCATACTGTATAAAAAGGTTTTCTCAGAAGTAGAAGCTAGTAATTAGTTATAAACTCTTGCGATTATCAAGGAGGCAGGTGTCCATTGAAATGAAGCATTCATAAACATAAGAATGTGCATACACAGACTCACCTGTGCAATAGTCATCTAACTTTTGTGTGAAAGGTATTGACACTTCTTACATAAATGAATGTCAACACACGGTCCCAAAAAGGATAGAAATACAAACTTGTGTATGTGTGTGTGTGTGTGTGTTTTAAGAGTCCCTTCAGTTTGCCCACTCACATTCTGGCTCCTATCTGAAAAAATGTGCATACATTCACACACATGTAATCGATCGAGGCCCTCAGACAGTCACAATGATGGATGGACACTTTCCTGCTTCTATTTTTACCCTCAAGGTTTTTTTTTTTTTTTGCTTCTGTTAACAAGTGTATAAATGCAGAGAGGATCTTTGTATCATATTCACAGATAAGGCGGAGTGTGTCTGCACAAAGAGCAGGTCATGTTGGCGCGCGTGCGCGTGTGTGTGTGTGCATGTGTTGTGGAGGGGGAACTGTCAGCTTTCTGAGCAAGCTTTTCAAATGGGCTGAATTATTTTAGACCTTTGACTCAGATACAACACCATGTCACGAAACTCCTGACGGGAGTTTTTCTTCTCTTATAATAAAAAATCACGTCAAACCCAAAGCACTGTGAATCACATTCCCAGACACTGGTGCTGCTTTGCTGTGCAGCCTTGATGCTGTAAAATATGCCTCATTTTGTTTCACTCAAACTTAAAAGAAAGAGAAATATTTGAGTTATTACGTTGATTTGATTCTGTACCTGTCAGCATGTGAATATGAGCGTGAATAAAGCGCTATTCAGGTACAGGGCATTAACCATTTACCATAACCCCTTCGGACATTTACTTGCGTCTTGACCCTCAGACGTCTGTCACTTTCTCATAAAATCCTTAGTACTCTCACAGAATACAACAAGGTGGGTGGGAGCAGACAAGTATGTCGGCTGCAGGGAGAGGAGGCAGAGATAACAGTGTCTGCAGCAACAGAGGAGCAGGGAGGGACGAGGAGGTAGCAAACTTCTTTCTAGATACTTAAATAAATATGAAATACTTAAATAAATATGAAGCAAAGTTTTATACATTTGTATACATGCAAGATGGGGGAAAATCCTAATATTTTATGGACAATCCGTACAACTTGCCATGTATGAAAGTGATTGACTGAAGGGAGTTACATTATTTAGGTGTTATCCTTCCTCTGGAACTCTTCTTTTTTTTAAATACCAGTTCAGGATTCCTAAAACACAATTTCCATGTGGACACAAGAATGAAACTTTTGGGTATTTACAAAAATCTATAAGCCTTGAAATGTGGCAGAAACACAGTTAATACAAAAATACATACATTTAAAGTATGTGTGTTGAGCATGCTTAGTTTTCCTCATAATTCCAGTGGTACATTTCCAGTCAGTACTGCTTTTGGAGTTGGGTAATCTAGCATAGCTTCCATGTTAGCTTTTGGCAGTATAAGTTCAAAACAAGGCCAAATCCCTCCCATCTGGGCATTTTTATTTTTTGGGGGGTTTGAGGATTCACCAGAGGGTGTTTAATAAATGGGATCACAAACTGCCTTCAGGATCATACTACTGTTGTCCTTTTTATAAAAAAAACAGAGGCAAGCTTTGCTGTGTGACCCACATTTATCTACAAGTATTAAATGGTCTTTCGAAAGTCCAAGTAGAAAATAAATACGTTTTTATGATTTAAAATGTCTCACCTGTGTCTGTCCTTCTTACTGCCTGTGGTTGGTACAATGTTTTAATTAAAATGTCTACATATCATTTATCTGCTGCTATTATTGACTGACTGAGAAGCTGGGAAGAAACAATCTGAGGCCTTTGACTGCAGCAGCTGTCAGAGTTGTAATTACATTTATGGAATCCCCAAAGGTAGATATAAAACTGTGCAGGGAGGCCTATTTCTTTTCTGCTTGAACTTTTACTGATTGAATTTCTAGTGTTTCTTACCTTTTGCTTGTCTGTCTTACTTATTGAGACTTTGTTGTTTTGTAAATGAAACTAAAAAGGAAAGATCTGGGTCAGGAAGGGGTTTTCTGAAATGTTTAGACGGAGGAATGGCAAATGTGTGACATGTAATGACAAAAGCTAGTCTTTGATTGTTTTGAGACATACCCATAAATACATTGCTTTGTTGCCTGTGTGTGAAAGCATCCTTGAAATTTGCTTATTGGACACCAGTAAGAAGAAGAAGAGACAAAGCACAACTGCTCTGACAATCAGCTCTGGGTGGGGATTATTAGACGGTCTTATCTTGGCAGTGTCGTACTGATTGTGAATCACTGACTCCGATGTACTTCGACTCTCTTTCTCTCTCTCAGTTTCTTCCTCTCTCACTCCATCTCAGTCATTCATGCAGCAATAGAGTTGCATGCACACCCCCATGTCCTACACTCTTCACACATTTTCCCACAGGCTCTGGTCCTCACACAGAGACTCACACACACCGCCACTTGCTCCGGGGAATGATAGGATGATAGTACAGATGGCATACTAGAGTAATATTCTCCGAATGGGAAGGTAATAATGTCAGGGCAGTCATGAGGGGTGACGAAGGAGAAAGGAAGATTAGATGTAAATCAGGAGGAAGTCTTTCCTTTTAAACCCTGTCAGTAAAATTTAAGGAAAGACGGGGGTCATGCTATTATCTTAATTTCCAATTTGTTCTTATCTTCTTCTGATGAAAAGCAAAAAGCGAGCGAGTCTGTTTTTACCCATGTATGTGTGTGTTTAAACATGTTTGTCTGGTAAACAAATATCTCAAACTGAGCAGATTTCATTCAAACTCTCAGAAAATAATCACGGGATGTACACCTAAAACTGATTAATCTTTGGAATCAATTCAAGACAGCCACCCCAGTAAATCGACTTTACCAAAATAAAATGGCTGTATTTCAGCTAGTTTTTCAAATATTGAGATAACATTTAGTAGCTGAGAGTCATCCGTAACGTACACTTTGATTGGCATAAACCAAGGGTCTTCAATGTTTTTCAGTTCAAGCCCCCCCAACTTGATGGAGAGATGGAGCAAAAAACCTTGAACTACACACATGTACAAATTGTGTATACTGATAGTTGTTGACTGGAGCTGCGGTGTCAAAAATTACAGCACTAATAAGCTCTCAGCCAATTACTGTGAACCTGACAGAGCGAACACACCAGCAGGGCGGCGTGACCTGCCCAGTATACACAATATATACATATTATACTGTATACAATATGTATATATAATATATACTCTATACAGATTGCATGGAGGGTCAGGCTGTGAGTGAAGCAGAATTGAGCTGGTGTGCTCACTGAATGTGTGCGTTTGTGACAGAAATAAAGTATTTCATGCCTCCATTTATCGATTTGCTACATGGTAAGCTGTGTTTAAAAACATCACTTTGAAAAAAAAAGTATTTCAAAAACAAACAAACACAATTTCACAACACATTATTTGCATTATGATTTTTGAGCTTCTTGTGTGACACGTCAGGCTGAGAAAACTTTTTTTTTTGTCTGATTTTGGGATATGAGAATCGTCACCACAGAGAGCACCTGAGACTTCTTCTGTGGAACTGAAAACATCAATAAACATTGGGTGTGCATTCACCCATACATCAGGAACATTCATACTCAAATTGCAGGAAAAGTTTGATTTGATGTCTTTACACAGTTTCATCCTGTATCTTTTTTTGGTTATTATTTTTGTGACACCACGTCATTGTCAGCAATTGCAGAAGCAGCTCAAAATGACTGAAGGCTATAGATTGTTGATTCTTTTTATAGAGCAAATCAATTTTTCATGAAGAGACAGCCTTTTTGAGCTCCTAGGACTTTTCTCTTGTTTGCCTGCTGTGGGTACAATATGCAATGCTGCTTTTTAAAAAGAAATTGAAGACAAGTCAAACATATTCTGAGCCTTTATGTATTTCACTAACTCTGCGTTTGGCTTTGGAAATGTCTTTCATTATCAGCAATTACATGAAGAAATATTATTCCCCTGAGCAAATTATAGACAGATAATTACATACACTGAAGCTTAAGCAACCCTCGAGTTCAGATATGTTTCTGGGTGTGTATTTGTATATGTGGTGACGTGTTTGAATGAGCAGAATTGCGTAGCGTCTCCAACTGGCTAGAATAATGTGACGAAGTGCTGACTGACACCTGTTTCTTAAGTCAAAACACCATAACTAGACTCCTTTTAGATATAAACTCACAATGTATATTTTCATTTACTTTTCCTAAATCACACGAGCTCCTTGCTCTATATGCAGTGAAAGTAAAACCCTAAAAAGCCATGTTTGGACATATATTGATCTGTGCGACTTTATAATGGACAAGAGCCATTCAGCGGCCCCTGCTGCTCTCATCAGGAACTTGAGCGACAGCAATACATCGGAGCAACCAAGAGTTTTTTTTTTCCATGACACCTGTTTTTTTAATTCTTATTCTTATTCTTCATAATAAAAATAAGAGTAAGAGTATCACTGAAGACAAAACCTGTGTGGGCATATTTCTAGTGGCACACTTTTTTCAGACCTCCTCATAGCTACTCATCCTGTTGCCACAAAATCTGAATAATGGCAAAATAATATTAAATTACAATAAATTACAGAAACAATTTGGTTGCCTTCACAGCTGTCATTTTAAGAGTATGTGTTGCATGCCTATTTTTCAGCTGTTCCTTTTCTTCAGTGGGTTATATCATTTTTTTGTGCTTCTCCATAATTTTATTGCAGAAAATACCCAGACGCTATATCACTATGAATCTAATCTCTCATCAGAATGAGTAGGAAAATCAAACAATGCTAAAAGCTAAATAATTTGCTTTAATTTCCAAAAGCCTAAAGTGTCTTTGTTTGTCTGTTTGAAGTTCATTTGAGCAATAGAAAAGAAATTAAGGTAATCAAAATTAATATTTTATTATATTAAATGGCAAAGTGTAAAATCAGTAAGAATACACAGTAGCAAAAAGTAGCAAATTCACACCTCAACAACACTAAATTATTTTCCTGCCTATGGTGACTAAATGTTGCTGTTATCCTATCCTTTTTTTACTGTTAAAAGCTTTAGCCATTAGCCAGTAACAAAATCTCCACAGGGGGATGTAGGTACTAAATATTAACAACATTCCACTGCCTTCATTCCCAGTAAAACCTCTGAAGTAGAGCGTACTTAACTGCAATTACTTTCATTAATGCATTTTTAAAAGTTTATTTTTTAATTTTTTCATTGAGAACTTGATTAGTCTTTTTTTTTCTCCCAACGTAGTTCTACTAACTGTAAACTGGAGAAATTGCAGAATTGCAGCCTGCATTTCCTGCTAAAATGCAGTGTGTATGTAAAAAAAGCAGAAATCAGATGTAAAGTAGCTAAAAAAAAAATCAAAAACCAGCAGAAAAATAGCTGAAAAAGCAGAAAATCCAAAAAATGCTGAATTAATGAGAAAATCGCTAAAATGAAAAGGAAAAAAAAGCTGAAATTAGCCTCAAAAACCCACAATTTAGTAGAAAAATGAGAATAAAATGAATTCTATAAAGTGAATGTTTTAAGGCTGATTTTATACATTTTTAAACCAAAAAGGACAATAAACTGAAACCAAGATTCAGGCAACCCTTTGGGAATGTGTTTGTATCCTTTCTACAGGCAGAGACAGAGAGTACAGAGTATGTACAGAGACTGTTCTTTATTTGTTTGTATTGTTGCTCTTAGCTTAACTCCCATGAGAGATTTGGCATTTTGTTTCATGTCAGAAACAACTTGGGCTAGAACTTACAACCTCAAGATTACAAGACTGCTACGATGGCCCCTCATGTGATTGTTTAGTCCTGGTGCCTTCAATCTTTCATTTGTGATAAACTATTTTAATTTTTTAAAAAGGGGCCATTATGTGCAAATAATCTCAGTGGAAAAGATGTGAGTGAGAGTTTGTGTGTCTGATTAGTTTTCATGGGGAGAAGTTGACTTTTTGCTTCGGTTTGTTGTGCGGCAGCTCTGTAGTGTGTCTGTGTTTGTATAAACACCCAGTGGGACTAAAGCTGTAATTTCATACTTAGCACAACTCTGGACATTTACAGGAATAAGGACAGAGAAACAGTTTCTCATCTGATTTGTAAAAAAAACAAATATCTCTACTATTTCTTTCTCTATCTAACTTCTTTTACGGAAGTAAACTGTTTAAAATATCTTTCTTTAAGTGCCTGTCATTGTAAAACCACCTATCCAGCGGTCAGCTTTGCTCTGATTGAAAAACAGAAACTTGTTCTTTGTGTAAGTAACTAAGATAAAGTAAGAAGAAAAGCCTCTAAGATGCATGTTTATAGCCTAAAGAAAAGCTTATACTACAAATGAGACGTTCATCTGAACTTTCTGCTGAATAAATTACCTTTATTTGTTATGGATTTTGCTTAGTTTTTTAATTACTGATGCTTTAAACGAAAGGCTAATAATAAAAGGGGGTGGGGAGAAAAACTGCAAAGCATCAATATGACTTCCTTTTCTTAATTTGTGTGTGCAAGACAGCTTATTGGCAATGAAGAAAAACCATGTAATATCATTTCAACTGAAAGAAAGACACCAAGTTTATTTAAAAATGTAAAACAAATGTGCAAATGACCTCAAAAAACAATATGGGACATAATGTATTAAATGATAAATAAGTGTCATATGTTGTGTTGAGTGTTGCATAGTGCAAAACCAAATCCAAATATTTTGATGGGAGAGATGGGCACAGAGAGTGGGAAAGGGCCAAGCTGACTCAAATCACTGATTTGCTACAATACATCTGGAACTTTTCCCAACTTTCCTCAAGCGGAGGCCTAAACAACTTGTGGGGACACATCACAGACACTCAAACACAGATCTGCACAACATTCTATTCTCCCATCAACCTCCTAAACCTCATGCAAGCTGGTGTAATGTTTGCGCTTTGTGTCAAATCTTTTTTTTTGTGTGTGTACATGTATACATAGTGACCTACGACTTTTCCAAAGATGCAAACCGATTGCCCGATTGATGTTTTACCATACCAGTGATGCATTATTTATCAGTTAGGGAAAAGGGTTGATGAGTGAACGTGAGGATTTTATATCGGAAAGTGCAACAGATATTTGTGGCAAGCAAATCTTTGCTTGATTAGATCGTCAAACCAGTAACAACACAGTGTCAGACAGATCAGAGTAAACACACTGTAGGGGGGGCATTAGACAGTATACACACAATATTAACGGCTGCATGTGTTTGCATTTAATTGTGGAACACAGAAAACAATCAGCATAAATCACCAAAGACAAATCTGTCCTAATAGTAAAATTATTTTGCATGTACAGATAAAGATGTACATCTCTCCACTTGGTAACTAGATGTGCAGAAAGTACAGTGAAGGACTTTTCAGCTCCACAACCTATTGAAACAACATGTCTGACAAAAATCATCCATTGATTTGAACTCGTCTAACTCTGTAACATTGTAAAGTAGTCTGTCTTGTACAGCACTTTCTCTCCTAAACGACACTGTTTGAATCCATTTTCCAGTGTTTTTCCTCCACAGTTGTGACTCATTTTAGTCAGTGATGACTACATTAGCAGTAGAAGTAGCACGAGAGGAATGTATTCACAAGTTTTCTTTAATAATTAATGTGTCGATTTTAAATTCCCAAGGCTTCTGGCTTTGACAGTCTGTGTGTATTTTGTGTTTCTGCTAAACATCTTTGAGCTGGATGTTCAGTAGAAACATTCAAAAGTGTAGCCGTGATCTGGTTGTTAGATTTTTTTATGTTTTTTGTTTGTTTGATTTTTTTAAAATCAGTTGCAGTTTGACATTCAGCTCCATCTTTCACAGAAATAAACTTAATGTGCAGCTTCTTTACAAATATTGACCACATCCAGTTCTGTGTGTGCCCTTAAAACCTTTTTATTTTGTGCAAAGATTGTTTGCGTTATGTTTATTTCTCTTTTTATGTGGTTTGCTACTGATAGCTTTCTTTTCACACTGCAAGAAAAAACATTATTAATAGGGACATCATTTTTGCACCTTTAAAGCTACTAAATGTGTAAAAAAGGCTATGATCGTGATACATTATTCATGTTTATAATAATTTTTTTTATACTTTATTTCTTATTGAACAACAAGAGAGTTTAAATTCTTTCAGATTGAGTTGCTTAAATAACTGATTTTTTAAACAAATTATTCTGCTGTGTCACTTTAAGCAAGCGCTCTTACAGTATAACTGAATTTTCAGAAACTCAGACTGCTGTGAATAAAGGCTTTTTTTACCTCAAACAGAAGGTTACAGGCTTCAGAGACAGATTTCATTGTCTATAAAAGCAGAAAGCACACCGCCAAATTTGCATAAAGGTAAATAAATACAATTTTGTGCTACTAATTAAATAGTTGTC
>JAVKLF010000063.1:11740965-11760599 GCA_034783495.1 Millerichthys robustus | reverse complement strand
TGTGTGTGTGTGTGTGTGTGTGTGTGTGTGTGTGTGTGTGTGTGTGTGTGTGTGTGTGTGTGTGTGTGTGTGTAGCTGCTGAAATGTGTGGGCGAGACAAGAGACAAGTATAAAATGTGAGCAGTTTATTAATTAGGCTTATTCATCACAGTGAAGGGAATATTCACATTTGTCCTACATCAGAAATCCCACAATGTTCTATTTTTATTTCTGAACAGAAGTGTCAAAAAGCCCTTTTCCAGGTTTACATTTCAAGCTTAATCACTGGCCAGAGAAGCTAATTAGTAGCGCAAGTTAAATCATTGGGTTTTGCTTGACTGAATCTTTTTTTGAACAGAATTGCTCTTGAGACGGCTGAAATTGTATCCGCTGTGTACAATCAGTGTGATAAAATACTCCTATCATGCTGCTGAAGGAGGTAAAGAAGCAACAGATGGGAGGAAATGCGCTTTATTTATTTTTTTGTTTGACATCCCTGCTGCACTGCTAAGCTCTTGTTTTCCCACGTTGCATCCATTCCAGGAGATGGATAGAGATGAATGTTTCCTTTCTGTGTGTTTGCAGGCTGTCAGTGTGGGGAAACATGTGAAAGGTTTCAATTACATCATAGCCAACTTGGTAAGTAGTTTGATCTGGTCCTTGTATTCTGTGTAGTTTAAAAGCCAACACCAAAATGGATATTTTCTTAACAAAGCAGGTGCAATGAAATGTAATGTAGTTCTACAATTTAAATTGTATGTATGCAGGAAAACCAGCATGTTTGCACCAGATTTATGGTCTGGTCCTCATACACAAACCTTGGTTTTCATAAACTTTTTACATGCATGAAACTGATTTCTTCACCTCTGTCTAGCCTACTTAATCATTTGCACATAAAAAGCATTTTCTTGCATTCTAACCATATAAACATGACAACAAAAGTAAAAGAACAGGTTTTCCAAAAGGTATAAGGGAGCTACTGATCAATAAAGATAAAAGAGAAGTGAAAATCTGCTTTATTTATCCTGTTTTGTCCTCCTTCTTGTCAGGATTGGATACAATATAATCACAGGGGTACAGATAAAAATAACAGAGGTGATAAATTCTGTAGGTGAAATGCAAATGACTAAAAAATGAATTATAAACACGTGGAGAAAATAAGATTAAAGCCACAGGACCAGCAGCCACTGCTTTATCTGCTCTGGATGAACACATTCTATATAAGGTCATGCAACCTTGCCTGGAGATGTACAGGAGGGAAACACAAATGGAAATGTGAAGCAGTATAAGACGGCTGTTTTTCTTTTTCATTGATTTTTTTCCAATAAGTCCTCGAAGCCTATAGCAGCAAGAAACAACTATCATCTGGTGGCTGTAATATTGGATGATCTCTTAATATCCGCCGTGTTTCATACAGTCTCATTCTTAACTCTTTTAACAGTCCCAGGGTGCTTATCCTTACAGTCTGAAATCTACACGTCAGGAGTTTAAACTAAGAATCAGAACAAACTCATTGTGATACTAATTGGAAATCCAAAGCAGTACAAAGCACTAATTATGTAAAAAAATTGCAAATAGCATATGAAAAAACTAAAGTTACAAGACTTAGATATTGAGACTAACTAATTTCTGTAACATTCAGTTCTTTTGTAAGTTGTAGATTTAGAAGAAAAAACATCTTGTTTATGAGTTTCATGTTGCTGTTTTTAGCCTTGGATCTAAACATCACTGATCATCGATTAAGTGGTTTGAGGCTATTTTGAGGCTATCGTTGGAATTTTACATTGCTTGCTGCATGTTTTTATCTTTCTACAATAGATTTAACGAAAGAGAAACTTATTAAAGATTAGGTTTTCAAAAGAGCTGCACAATATAACAAAAATGAATTGTCGTTGTTTTGCATGTATGTGCAATATCAATAATAAAACGTCATTTCTTTTTGTAAAAGTCTTCATTTTATATCATTATGAAAGTCACATGAAATCAACATTTTGGAGATATGAAAATAAATTACCTCTTTTATATTCACACCATAGCCACTAATTATATTTAAAATAACTGGTATTTTACCGTTTGTATCTGCTTGACGAGGTCACAGGTGTCAGAAGTTGTTTGATCATTAAATAAATTATAACTTAATCCCTAAGATCTGTATTTCTCTTAGCATCACTGAAAAAAGAGTCTTCGAGCTAAATAGGTTTTCACAGCTTGAAGCTATGAGCAGCCCTCCCTGTAAAACACTTACATGTCTCAACGCTCTACCTCTGTCTGTAGCTCGATCCCAAATAGAGTTCTTTTCACCACCACCTCACAATGAAGTGTCAGTCAGTGGACGGTCACACTCACAGCTGTGGAACTCACTCTGTATTAAATAGAGGCATAGAGGATCAATTTAATACGTTCAGATTCATCTGTCAGCAAACACGTGTGTTTCTGGGTGGGGGTGGTTCGTACACCTTCACGCTTCATCTACCGTTTTTATTTATTTATTTTCCCAAACTTTCTTTGTTCCTTCCTTCCTACCTTCCTTTTCTTCCCCCAGGGTTTTAAGGACATATCCCTGGAGAGGTTTATGCACGGTGGAGCCAACGTGACTGGATTCCAGCTGGTGGACTTTGGCAAACCTATAGTTATAAAGCTGATGCAGCGCTGGAACAAACTAGACCAGCGGGAATACCCGGGATCTGAAAGCCCACCTAAGGTGAATATGAGTCACAGATTTTTCACGACTGAACATTTGTGAATTCACTCAAACAGACAAAGTTTTAAAACCAAAAGATGTAATCTTATCTATTTGCAAAGTGGGGATTATCAATAAGATCTTGTTTTTTTAACAAATTGAGTCAGATACATTATTTAGCTGTTAGCTAATTGATATTTAAGTCGAGTTTAAAGTCAGCAGTTACAAGCATATAGTGTTGAATACAAAGACAAGGCTAATAACTACAGATCAACCATATCCAACTTGAACTAACTAGCTGGCAGCAGAAACAGCCCTGAGATGCCAGCTTAATGTCCCAACAACCCTTTTCTCTTGTTTCAGAAAAACATCCAAGAGCTCTTTTATAGTATCTGTCCAAGCTTTGCTTTATAAGGCCTGAACCTCCCAATCCACATTCCGAAGTGACTTTAAAATTATTCTTTCTTCTGAAACTCACGTCAAAAGCTGTGTGTACAAATTTTCCAACCAGGTCTGCAGTTCCAGGGTAATATGCTGTACTTGGATCATTCAGAGTGTTTTGTGGTGCATTTTGTAAAGCTTGTTAGCCAATCAGAGCATGACCCCAGGACATGTCAGTGGTGTGAGAGCTGATATGTTGCTTAGTGTTAAACTTACAGTGAGCTACAAAGAGTTTTTTTCATTACATTTTACCTCTCTGTGCAGTATTTCTCTATTTATTAAGCACAGTTATTTTGTATTTCCAAACAAATATTTAGATTTACAACTGAGGCATCTTGGCTTATTTCTTTCGCTGAACATCTCTCAGTCAAACATCACATTGTCTTCCCCTATTCATGTTCCTCCTCCTCTTGCATTAGTGTGCCTATTTTTAGTTCTCCCTCTTTTCTATCTCTGTCTTTGTCCCTCACCCACTCTAAAGCACCGTACTATTGACGGATTAGTGACCTGAAGCCAAGTGAAGATGCATATATTAGCTGGAAATATGTCCACCTACCCATTAGGATACATCATGCTGCAACTCTAAGTTACCTGCCCTCTGGCCCACAAATATCCAGTGCAAAAACACAAAACAGTGTGGGGTGGCTGTGCAGGGTGCCAATAGAATTTTTAAATGATGCAAACATACATTTATTATTTCTTTGTTATTTATTTACCCTCAGGCCATTGATAATTGGCTAATCGTCACTCTCATTTTCATCTGATGAGCTATCATTAGCCAGCGCTAGCTGCCTCAGTTGTCTCATTGCACTAAAACATAATTTTAGCTGCTAATTGATGTGAACCAGTTATGCATATTTGTGACAAAACAGCACATCAAAAACATTTAGATGTGCACAAAAGAGGTAAACACAGTTGCAGTTTGCCTCATCTTTCTGTAAGTAATTATACGGGGGGGAAATCTACTTTATGTAAACTCAAAAGTAATAGCTTTGAGAACATAAAGCTACTATTTCAATTATTAAACAGTTATTACCCAAAATCAGACAACCTCTACTGACAATAAATGTCTCAAAGTTGCTCTTTGCTATTTTGTGTTGCATAAAATCTAAGCTCAGTTTGCCTCGGGCCTACTGCTGGTTTAAGGATGTGTGGAAATCCAGTGCAATAATGTACAGCATAAAAAAGCACCACAGAAACTTGTCTCCACTGCATTGGAGACTAGATTTTCAGTTAACTCCTTTTGGCCATCAATCAGAATCCCTTAACCACTGGCGGACCTTGAAATGAGCTTTTCGTGCCAGGAGATTTTGAAGAAGTGTAATGAAAATGATCAGTGACCTGGCAAAAGGAATATATTAATGCCGTAAAAATTTTAGCCTCAATGCATATGATCACACAAACTTACTTTACAGCATCACACCCAACCCCTCCTCCCCCATCCCAACTTTTTTTGAACTCATTCAGGTTGCAGAGTACGAAGAATCGCTTCGCTGGCACAGTTTAATGGATCGTCGAAGATCTTTTATTGATATTTAGTCACTTGTTTAATATTCTTCATGACTCCTGTTTAAGACTGGTTTACTTGTTCAAATGCTCCTACAGCAAGTGTACGGTCATTTTTTTTATTTTTTTATTCTGTCATATTGCGTCACTTGAGGTGGAGGCAGTGAGCTGCAACACTTGATATCATCTGATTGTCAGGCTGTACAGGAACAAACAAGCAATGAAAGTTTTAATGTGACCAAAGATCTGATTCAATGGCTTGCTTTTTTTTATTAGGGCTGTTGCATTCTATGATATTGTCTCTATTGCTGCACTAATCGCTGAAACAAAAATTAAATCTCATCTTCACTGTTCTGGCCTTTTTGCAACATGAATCTGGAATACTTAAATAAAATCTTCTGTTGTTTAAGTATGTGATTGAAAGGCATGGATGTTTTATGAAATGTTATTGTTTCAATGACATTCTCTTGTACTTGACATTCTTCAAGATTATTGCAATTATCAAAGCAGAAATAGAAAGAAACAACAGTAATGTGTTTGTTTCTGTGTTTTAGATTTGTTTTAAGGCAGTATGTTAGGGCATAGGGCAGCTGTCCTCTTTCAACAAGGTTGCAGGTTCACAACTTGGCCACTGCCTTTCTGTGTAGAGTTTTGTATGTTCTCTTCTAACATGCATGGGGTTTTTGTCAGGTACTTCAATTTTCTCCCACAAATCAGCAATATGCATGTTAGGTTATTTGGCAACTCAAAAATCGTCACTAGGGTGAATGGTTGTTTGTCCAGATGTGATCCTGTGATGATTCTGTCATTTTTGTGTGTAAACGTATTTTTGAGAAGTACTTACTCAAAAGTCACATTCTGTTTCAAATTGGTGGAAGTTATTTTACATTACAGATTGAAAATGATGCTTGACATTTATTCCATTTAAAATTTGTGAATATAATATGCTGTTTTTCCATGCCCTAACATTGTGTTTGGGTAGCCCCTGACAGAAACAAAATCTACAATATGACAGTTTGCTCTATTTAAATGTGTTCCCTTCATTGGTATCGTTCGTTGGTTACTCTCCTAAAGGCAGCTTCTTCAGTTTCAAAGCTCCGACATGAAAACAGGATGACATGAGGCTCCCGTTGTGGGGTACAAATCAAAAAGTGTCTCTAAGGAAAAACTACCTGCAGAGACGTAGAGAGGAGCTCAGCTGACTTCCCTCTTTCCTTCTCACATTTTTATATCTTCTCTTGTTTCCTCCGTGATGTGAAGGCAGCCTGCTGTGTGTTTGACTGTGCGGCACTCTGACTGGGTTCTGACTGGGACGGGGCTGAATCAGTTTTATTGTTCCCAGCAGCTCGTCGTCTTCTTGTCATGAATTTGTTAAACAATATGACCAAATCATATTTACTTCAAAGAGTTACTGACACTTAATGTCTAAACTATCATTTTAGGCTCAAAAACGTATTCATTTGAAGTGTTTTTGAACTGAAAAGGTATGTTTTTGAATATAGCATGTTTAAAACGTTACAGTATTATGAATTGTAAAGAAATAAATGTGACTGTTAGACAAAATCAAAGACAAAATAAAATTCTTATTCAAGTCTACATTATAGCAGAATTGTATTTAATGTTATTTTAATGGCTTTCAGATCCTGCCCACTGACTAAATTTAAAACCAATAAGGCTTTCAATGCTGACACTTTTACAATAATGTTGCATTTATAGAAGATGATGATTGATGATCGGGGTTTTTTCACTTGCAGTCAAATAAAAGTCAAAGCAGTTATATAGTAGATGACGGAGCTCTTTAATATAATCCACCATCCATGCTTCTTTAGATTAACATGTATTTTTATTATTTTATTATTATTATTATTATTTTATTATCTCAGATTGAGTTTGGGTTCTGTCTGCATGGAGTTTGCATGTTCTCTGTAACCCTGTTTTCTGAATTTTAAATGACCTGCTTGTTTCCCCTCCTTTTTCTACTTTTGTTTGTGCTGCAGTACACCTCATCCCTAACGTACGATGGCGTACTGGTGATGGCTGAAGCCTTCCGCACCCTTCGTCGACAAAAAATTGACATCAGTCGTCGTGGCAACGCAGGGGACTGCCTTGCCAATCCAGCAGCCCCCTGGAACCAAGGAATAGACATGGAGCGAGCACTTAAACAGGTTAGCACGTTCACTGTTGTGTGGTTTCCATATAATGTTGAGGAATGCTTACACAAACCTTAACAAAGACACACAAACCTGCACTACAACAAATTTTCTTTACTTACAGCAAAAGATAAACTCACCTGTTTAGTTTGCGCGCCTTTATAACAGTGTTTAACACTTTATTTTCTGTTTCTTCCAACTGTTTTTTGGAGGATTCCAGTTAATTTTTTCATACTTGAGGCATTTTTTCACTCTGGAAACTGCCATCCATCAGCTCTTCATGGGTTAAAATACACTGGCAATTTAGGAAGACACTCAGCAGATATTACAAAAAGGGTAACGATGATGTGACACTTCATGTGATACATTTATTGCTCATTACTCTTTTTAAACGAGTGATCTGCAGCGCTATCCAGCTGCTGGCTTAGAGCACTGCTGCAGCTGCTCTCCCTGGCTGTGCTGATGAAGCTGGAGCTCAGTGGGGGCAGGTTTTGTTTGGACTTTGGCTGCTGTGGTTCAGTCTATGTTGTCCAGTTATTAGCATTAAAACCTGCTGTGCTTTTTGTGTTAGATGAGCCATAAACACAAAATAGGTTCAGAAATTGAGCAAGTGTGATGTAGCACTCATTTCATTAAAGCTAATAAAGTACACAGAATAGGTACTGATATGAACTAAAGCACAGCCATGGCCTCTACCACAGTCTCCATGATGGTTATTTCTTCCCAAAGTCAGCTATAATAACTGTTACAGTTTGTTGCAGTAATGGTTAGTCAGAGTTGGTGCATCGTTTTCTTTTTTTTATATACATTTCACTGAAATATTTTCAAATTTTGTACCAAGAGCTGAATTTACACGTACAGCCATCTTTGATAATCCATGACTGTATCACTTAACTAATCCAGCTAAAAACATACTTTTGGGGATAAGTAGAATCCAGGGTCCTGCCCAAAGAGACGTTACCACGAATACTAATGTATGAGCGTAATTTCTTATATCAGTAACTTTCCTGAACTTTGGAATCATTTTACTGTTCAGTTTCCAATTTTATGAACGTTTTTTTATGAAAAGATGACAGAAAAACTTCTCAGCATGATCTCTTCTGCTGCTATTTGCACAAATCATTGCATGCATGCAACATGTAACAAACGTGTGCACAGTCCTGACATTTGTTTTATTATTCATTTTACTGCAAATTTTTATCTGCACCTAGGCAAAATATTCAATTTGTATTTTATTAGCATAACTAAATTTTTTTCAACGCTTACATGCAGGTTCGCATTCAAGGTCTTACAGGAAATATCCAGTTTGATCACTTTGGGCGAAGAATCAATTATACTATGGACGTGTTTGAGCTAAAGAGCAACGGACCACGCAAGGTACGCAGCCCTCGTGGATTTAAAACTCCAAAGTAAAATAAGTTGTTTTTTGCTTTCATGTTTAATTGATAATGTCTTTTATCTAGTTCAGATATTTTGAAACAGGTTTGTGTGGAAAGAATATGAGCAATTAATATCTTACTATTTTTTTGAACAACTTCAGTTTAGAGAAATAAAGTTTTATTGTGATCATATTGGGTTAATGGCTAGTCACAGCAGAGCTAAGACCAAAGTCTATGTTGTCAAATTATACCACCTTCAATCTTAGATTGAAGATTCTAATTTATAGGTCTTTAAAACAGTCTTGCATCAACCTACACCTGCATCACTTTATGTGCAACACAAGGTGCTTCTGTCAGCTGTAGTAATGTACATAAATCTGCCAGAATAACTGTAAAATGCTAAACTGACTGTAGTGTAGAGGTTTATAAAACAGCGTTTGCCTGAACCGCAATAAAAAGAAAAATAAGATTAGAGTTTTAGAATGGCAGGGGTTCACTTTTGTTTTGATACAAATCTAGACAGAATTAAACTCATATTTCTCTAAACTGTTGAAACACCTCAAAGATTCCCAACAGATATGAAAATAATTGTTGATAACCTGTCCACAGATCCAGTTTATTTCTTTAATTTACCCAGATTCCATTCACATATTTTTATAGAGCTGTGACACTATTACAGATCAACAACCTCTGCATGTCCTTTATTAGATATTTGAAGTGTGCATTTAAATCTTCACAAGCAAAATTACAAAACCATCTAAATTTAGCTACAGCATTTTTAAAGCAAAAAGCAGAGGAAAAATAGTCCAATTCAAAGAACTTAGAAAATAAATTTGAAGAACAATGGCATACATAAAGTAGCTTTAATGAAGAAATAAAACCATGTTCTAGCAGCTCAATTGTTCCTTCGACAGCAGTGTTTGTTTATTGAAGGTTCTCAGCTCAATCTCAATATTGTTAATAGTTCCTGTGAGACTTTTTGCAGGAGTGAGTTCATTTTTTAAATTTATTTTTTTAACTCAATTTTTTATCTTCTTTCAAATATTTTTTTTCTGTTTTGTTTTACAGCTCTTCTCACTTGCCTTTTTTGTGTCTTGGCCTCGATTTGCATTTTGTATGATTACTGCTCAAAGGATTTATTGAATGTGTTCTTTCGTCTAACTAGTTCCTTCTCTTGTTCTATTCACCGTCTCAGATTGGCTACTGGAACGACAACGACAAGCTTGTTCTGAATGAAAGCCCCCAGACCAATGACACCTCAGCGATCGATAATCGGACAGTTGTTGTCGTGACGACAATCTTGGTAAAGTACCCTGTGACTGCATTACATTTTGTATGGTTTAAGACATCATAATCTTGGAGTACAGAGTGTGATTCCAGACCGTGGAGATATGGGACTGCCTCTTGTTACTTACATGTGCTGACGATCAGGCACCAGACTAGGCACCTAATTGTCCTGAATCTCAGCATGGGATACCAAAAGCTCAAAACAAGAGTCAACAGCAGAATAAGCTGTTTAACACTGAGAGGACATATTTGGCAAGGTTACGTATATCAGCGCAACTCTCATACTCAACTCTGCTGCTTAACCCACAAATACATTTTTCTAACAAATATGGCAGCATTTAAGGGAAAAACAGGTTTTCCAGCAATATAGGATTTATTGCCAAGAAGCGGCGTTACAACAAAAAAAGTAATTACCAAACACAAATTTCCATATTTTTGTTCTAAGTTTACATACTACAAACCTAATTAGTCTTTATTTATATTAACATACATATATTAACATTGAACCAGAAGCTGAAGTCAACCTCTTTCTGTGGCTTTTGAATATCATTCAGAGTCAGAAAGCCTGGTAAGGACATGCAGTGGGAATGTTGCATTGAGTCTCATTAACACAATGGAAAAACATCAGATTGTAGATGATGAGCTGCACAAGTTGCAGCGAGTTCCCACAGCACAGCCAGGAGGGGGTGGCACTTGTCCATTTGGAAGATTAAACTAATGTCTCATTAGCAGGCAAATTTAAAACTGACCTCAAATCACCATTTAGAGATGACCTCAGTCCAGCCATTTTTAATGATTCCCACATAGACACTGCTCCTCTCTGCAGTTTAATTATTCCCCCACTTTCTTCTCCAAACACGAATAAACGAGGACTCTTCTGTGGATGTGTGCACATCCTCTGCTTCCCATTTTGATGTCACTTCACCCATCTGCAGCCCCTTTTTATGGTGGCCATCTTCTTCCTGTAAATCCAATCAGTCTAATTCAATTAGGCATGCAAAATGATGCAAGTGAAAGCAACTCAAAAGACTAATTTTGGCCTAAAGATAAAACGAGCTACAAATAAATACTCAAGCTGTGATGATTTGGTAGTTTTTGTTTCAAGGGATATTACTTCATTCAGAAAATGGATATGGGTGACCGAAATACCCATGGATGCAGGTTCTGCAGTACCATAAATGGAAGCAGTTCAAAGACAATGATTTGATCATACACTACGCTGCCTCTTGAAGTTGGAAACAAAAATACACATGCTGCAGGAACTAGTTTAGAAAAATGCAAACACACCAACAAATTTAAAGTGCGGGGCAAAATATGACTGTAAGAAATTCTTATGGTAAGGCTGTATTACACTGGTTTATTTATTTTTTGTTACATTTATTGCACTGTTAATGTCCATATGGCTGTTGTACTTATGCATTATATCTGTGTAAATGTAGAAAAAATGAGTCAGTCTTGTTTGCAGAGTTTGTTCCTCTCTGAACTGCCACCCAACCCCCAACATTCTCATGTCCGCTCATGTACTGACCTTTTCCAAATTTCCGTCCACCCTCCATTTTGGTTGTCTCTGTCCTGTTTCTCTTTTAACTCATCTCTGCCAGCTCCTGCATTCCTTGTTTCCACATCCATGCACCTTCACTCCCCACATGTTTCTCTGTGGATGACCTCAACAGGCCTTGACTAACATTAGCTCAGCCACCTCCTCCTCTTTGCAGCCTCTGATGATGAGGAAACCTCTGCTGCGACACTGATCCCGAGACAGAGCAGGAGACTGAAAACACAGAACCCTGGAAAAGGCACAGCAACCAGACTGATACCGATGGTGTACAGAGACTCTTTGTGTTTTTTTGTTCCCACGTCACTTGTTCTTTTAAGCAATGGCATTTTGTTTTGATTTTACTGAGACTCTTTTCTTTGTAGTGATGAAAAGGATATTCATGGTCACCGTGTTTTAACTTTGAAGCTTTGAGTTGCCTTGCTTGCTGCGCTTCTGCTTCCTCTCAATAGAAAAACCTCAGCTGGAGGAGAGCTCTCCAAGGATCTCTGCCCTCTGTGTAGAGTTTACAATTGGCTGCTCAACATTTGTTTTGTTTTTTTAAACTGTAAATTTTACATAATTTTTCTGCTTTTAAAAGGACACCACTTCGACACTTTGGTCTTATTGCAGAGTACAATTAGGAGCAACTACATTTTTATTGTCATTTTTTTATTGTTGTCTCAAATAAAAGGGAATGGTGAGTTTACAGGACTTGTCATGTGTCCTGCAGTTTGCCTCTTTCACCTTTTGATTCCACACTTCTTCCATCTTCATTTTTCTGCTCTGTCACTCTGGAAATCTACTCAGTCATGCCTGCTCAGTCAACTTTCCTCGCCTGTTTTTGAGTTCTCCTCAGAGGGATTCTGAATCACTACACCAAGCAAGAGCAGAGAAATGCTTATATTAGTGAGTGGGGGTATTTATCTAAGGCAGAAGAAACTTATTGACAAATGAAAGATGCTATTATTTTTACCATAACTTTAATTTGTCCTACACTTTCAAGACAGCTTTATGATTGTTAAAGCCATAATTTGCCTAATGAGAAATAAAACAACATTGTTTTACTCTCATTTAGAAGTGCTAATTGCAAACTATGAAATCAAATTTACTAAAGGCCTCTTGAAATGCATCATATTTTACAGTTTGAAAGCATTTGTTGTAGTAAATTGGCATTTATTTTAAATGCAATTGTGAGCTGTGTGTAGGCACTCAATGTAAACAAACACAGCATCAAATGCAAATAGCAGAATCAGACAGTGTAGAATGGAAATAAAGATGTTTAGATGGAAATATAGTGAAGAAAAAACGAGTAAGGCAACAGTGAAGAAGAAATTTTGAGGATCAAGCACGGCGATGGAGTTTCATAAAGACAAAGCTCAGCATTTAAATTCACACAGCTGTTGCAAAATTCCTTCTTAACCAGTAAATTTACCGTCCCAGGCATACTTAGTTTTTATCAAAATATTTTACTCGACAAATATGTATCAGCTCCTTCACAGACATTGCCACCTTTTAACAGCCACTTTGGCTTTTTCCAAAAGCAGTTAAATGCATTTGAGAAGCTGTCGACAAGTTTTACTTACATTTTATTCTTTTTGAAGACACACTACGCTTTCATACAAGACAAATACTGTGCAGATTTTGTTTCTTACTTGATGTTTGTTTTTGAGCGGTCCTCATAAATTTGCAATGAGTACTTTTAAGCAAAATGCAAAGCTCCTGCCATGTAGGTCAGAGATGTGCATTTACACACACCAACATAATGGAGCAAAGTGCATCTTTGGCCTGTGACAAGCTGGGTGTCATGTACTTTACTTTAAATTGTTGGAATCAGGTGTACAGAAATTATTTTATTTTTTGTCATGGTTGTACTTTTACTCCAAAACAATACAAAAGTTGGGTATTTCGGTTTTTATGTTTCAATATACAGTTCATAGTACTGTGTTTAAAGTTTCTAATCTAAGACTTTAAATGTGTTACTTATTAAACGATAAACAAACAAAATGTAAAAATGTTTTTCATTCAGGTGATCAGGTGCAACTCAGACTGTTCATTAGGAAGTTAAAGCTATAGTTGGTAATGCTTAGAAATACTTTTGGTTATACTGGGTGAAATAGTCCTTCCATCCTGAGAGTAGAATTATGTATTCAGAAGAAGCAACAAAAAAAAATTGAGAGCTGCAATGCTGTAAAAGCTCTGACCAGTTGATCAGATGCCTTCATATCAGATGGGATTGGTCAGATGCCTTCACGTTTGGTCCTGCCTACGCCCCCTCTCTCCCTCCTCCCCGTGCACATTCATCACTTTTCACCGATGTGAGAAATATTCAAACCTTTGAGCGATGGAGACAATGTAAGCATCAGAAGGGCCTGAAAAGTGATTTGGAAGTTGCTGTTTTTCTGTTGGACAGGTAATTGTTTGTTTTGCTTTGGAGGGGATTTGATATTTTCATGAAATGTGTCACGTTGTCGCGTCGGCTCTCTGCTCCGCTGAGTTCTGGTCAAATGCACGTTCGAGTTTGGGGTGGGGATGTGAGGAAGGGGAGGAGCTTAGAGGAGCTGCCACTTGCAAATCTCGCAAGCTTTCCAAAATTACCAACCCCAGCTTTAAGGCAACTTTCATTGTAATGTACTTCTGTGTGATCAACAATAAACATAAACATTTGAGAAAGTTAAAATAAAAATGTAGTAAAAAAAAAACATGAATGTAATTACACATCAATATCTGAAATGTCATTATTTAAAGATAAAATATTTAAAGAAAAGGCTTAGAAATTGGGCAAAAATGTTCAAACCATTTCTTGACATTTTGCTTTCAAGTAGTCAACTCTTTTGTAATCAGTGGTCTTGCTCAATAATTCTAACAATAAAGCAACCAAAGAAACACCCTCAAGGACCTTTAGAGTCACAGCTTTAACCAGGGAGTTCCATCAGTCGTGCAGCACGTCATTGCTGTAAAACTGAATTCTGGTACATTTTCTGTTTCTTAGATTTTCTAATGCTTTCTATGAAAATGTAGTATTAGACTTTATGTATAAATAGCAGGGGGACAATGAAGCTGACACTTTGGCCACACATGAAGATGATGTGCCATAATTATAGTAACTGCCTGCTAAATGGGCTGAGTGAAAAGCTCACTGACTGAAGCAGACTGACTGACTGAGCGCCTGGCTTGCCTCTCTGGTTATGGGAATAGATTTTGCCAAGGCTAATCCAATGTCTTGGTGGCCAGCAAACTTTTACATAACAGCCTGGCTGTTTAAAAATGAGAATCTGTTTGGCAGGTCAAATGATTAACTGGATGCTTAAGTCACTGCGCAATTAGATATACATTTTTTTTTTAAATTTTAACACGCTGGCCAGCAGAATTGTATAGCAGGTCCTGCTTGTCTTTTTGGCTCCAGTTTGAAGCATTTTATGTCTTATTTGCTCCTAAAAAGTTTATTTCCTCCTTTCATACACCTTTTTTTTCCATTGTTTGTGTTTTCATTTTTGTCTCCTCTTTCTTTCTCTGCTTATTTTTTTTGTTTCTGCCTGTCCGTCACAACGCAGCCATATTTAGTTTGTATCCTGATCAACTGCATCTTTCTTTTACACTTTAACAAGGCCAGAACACCAAACACTCCTCCTTTTGGTCATTTTTCTTCTTGCATTTTTTCTTGTATTTATTTATTTTCTCCCACAACCGTCTGACCTTTGGTCTTATTCCTTCTTCTCCTCTCACTTATTTTTTCTAGCTTTGCCCTGACTCATGATGCCACATTAGGCAACACTAAAAGATGACTATCTAATCCCAGGGGCATAAATTTCATGCACAAACAACTATCTCACAAACAAAAAAACAATCTCCGCTCACCCTGCCTTCAAACTAAGACAAATTTATGTTAAAAATAAATCTTTAAGAGAAATTTGTTTCGTTTTAAACATTGTATTATGATTTTTTAAAATGATGTTTTATTTTTCAAAGCATGTTTTCATTTCTTTATCCCTTTTTGTGCAAGATTTCAGAAACATTTCAGGACTTTGCTTCAGTCGGAAAACATAAAAACTGTGTTATGAAAAACAACATGAGATTTGTTTGCTGTTGACAAATTCACACAGAGTCATGCCTTGTGGGTTAGTTGTTTTGTATTTAGCTGAATGTAGCATGTAAAATTCTTTAAAATTTGTATTTTAATGTTTAATGGTATAATATTTAATGTTTTTATTACATGAGTCTAGTTAATTAAAATAGTAAAACTGATGTTTTGAAATTAGGTTCTGTACAAACAGTTAATAACTTATTTGTTGTAAAACGCTCTTTGAACGACCGGTTGCTTGTAGATTTTCACTCAGAAATACAAAACATCTTGGATTTTTGTTGCTGATTTTTGTTTTGTGAATTTTTTTAAGGTTTTTTTGGACCTTAAATTGGAAAAAACAAATTGTTGTGCCAAGATTGACAAACTAACAATTGAAATGGGGCCAAGACCAAGGTGGATTACTGCCTTTTTAAAATAACTCCAGTATATAAGTTTTAGAGCATCTCATGTGAACTCATTTACATAAACTTTTACATCAGTTTTAGTTTAGTTTTATATCATGTAAGTATTAGATAAGAAATGTTATGATATCCCTGCAGGAAATGCCCCAGGCAGAATTGAAAGTGCGACAGCTAAAAGCTGCTGCCTTTATCAGTGTCTGAATATACCAGAAGAATTCCATGTTAATAAATATGTAATGTGAAAAATATTGCTATGAATGATTTGAGACTGGAGATGTTCATAAACAGCAGCAAGCCGCTTCAGTCTTGGCTTTACTCAGATTATTTCAATTGTCCTGTCAGAAATATAATTTATTTTGATTCAGTTTTAAATTAAGGGTGTACTGATGCCATTTTCTCCTCAAACTGAACATGAGTACTTCAATTTGGGTACTTGCCAATACTCAGTACTAATACCGAATACTTATTGAGTTAGAACCTGAACATTACACAATGTATTTAAGGTGTCTCCCCTTCCTTGTAGACCTACAGCCCTTCTGACTGGATCAAAACAAATATACACAAGGATATATACTTTTGCAAAAATTCTATACAAATAAAAATGACAATTAAGATTTTTTTTTCAATTTGTATACATTTCTTAAAATGGCACTAACAAATGTTTTGCTTGAAATGTAAATTGTAACATATCCAAATGAATATCGATACAGGTATTCAATTGGTTCAGGGCATTTTGAGTAAGTACAAGTACTTGTAAAAATGTTTGTACCGTGCCCAAAACCAATCAGTGTATCTAATTATCCAAATAGTGTTTATTTAAAGAGTTTTCTACAAGAAACTTGGTAATAACTTTCCCAAAGAATATCACTTCAAATGATTTGAGGTATTGCTTTTAAACTTGTGAAATGAACATTTCTAACAAAGACCAGCAGAGGCTGACTGAAAACCTCTGCAGGAAATCACGTCCCGCGGAATAAGACACATCACAAAATTATTCTGGAGGATTTTTATGACAGGAAAAAAAAAAACCTTTTGAATAACTTAATTGAACAGATTTCCTGATTTTTTTTTCTTTTCTTTTCTTTGAAGTGTTTTTATTTATCGAGTAAAATGCAATACATTCATAAATCTCTGGAGGTTTTGTATAATGTACTTTCACTGTAATTAAATTTCCTAAATTGAAGATTCTATTCTGCCTGGATTAATTGTACATTTGACCCCTTTTTCAATGTGGAAAAAAGGCTTCTCTGATTAAACTGTACTTGTCTTGTTCCTGACTGAACAGTTCAATCCGAAGCATGTTATTGTGTTTTGTGTTTTATTATTTTCATAAACTGTTTCATAAAGGCCTGTTTGATTAATTAGATGAGATTAGGCTGATTAAAAAGAGCTTGATAAGAATTTAATAGACTCGCTTTCATGTGGATTACAGAGGGAGCAGCCTGGAGCGGAAAACCATAACGCTCCGCTTCTGAAAGATGTCTTGTCATTTACAGCACTGCCTGGGTTTATGTTCTTTATAGATCTTTTGCACACAGTAATGTGTTTGTCTGTGTTTACTTCCATATTTTCTTTTAATCTTTAAGTGCATGCACAAAGAAATCCATTTACCTCTTAGCACACGAATGAGCAGCCTCCTCCTTTCCTTTTGTGTGTCTTTTATTCACTTCTGTCTTCTCAGCTGGAGAGTTGTTCTGAGTCAAACTGAAGTCCCAGTGGAGTCTAATAGAATCAGATAAAAACATTAAACAAAATGATGGAAGTCAGGAACCTGAGATATGAACAGTCAGCCTGAGACAGTGTCTTTTCAAAGCAAATATTTGTTTAATTTCATCAGTAGTGCATTTGTTTCTGGTAGGATTTATATGTTATTTCTTAGCATCTATGGCTTCACTTTCTTTGTTCATGTTTATTGCTTTCGACCAAGCTGATGGTTTCTCTTGATCTCTGCTGACATGTTCCTCCAAACAGCTGTATTTCTCCCCTTATGCTGGTTTTCCAGGAGGGTCCGTATGTGATGCTGAAGAAGAACTGGGAGCTCTATGAAGGCAACGACCAGTATGAGGGATACTGTGTGGACCTGGCTTCAGAGATCGCCAAACACATCGGAATCAAATACAAGATCTCCATTGTGCAAGATGGCAAATATGGAGCCAGGGACGCTGAGACAAAGATATGGAACGGCATGGTGGGCGAGCTTGTGTATGGGGTAAGGAAGGAAAAGGGATAGATTTATTCTGTTCATTATATACTGTATTTAAACCATTTAGCATGAGCCTGGTTGTTTTAATGAAATCACAGAGTCTCTCTTATAAATGGTGAATTTTCCAAACTCGCTAATTGTGTCCTTAATTCAGTGAGATTTACTGCCTGGCATGTAGAAGACAATCTATGTTATTATGTTGATGAAAATTAATGAAGTTTCTGCAAAATACTGTCTAAATCAATTATCCTCCAGAACCTCTAACAGTGGATTTGTTCAGGTTTAAACTGCTAAAAAATGTATTTTCTGCCACATAAACATCTGCACACGTTCAGTAAAATATCAGCTCAGCTAAACTCAATTCACTATTTGTCTCTACATTGTAGAGTGTGTGGGTTGATGTGGTGACACGGTTTGCTTCACGATGTGTTACACAGAATTAACGACAAATTACGATGGAGAACAAACTAAACCAATCACTTCCTGGAGCCAGTTTTGCGTTTTTAGCCACCTGAGCTCCCTGTTGTGAATGAGCATTTGATGATGCTGACAAAGAATCCAGGTAATTTGTTGGCAGGGAAAGCCTCACATGGCAGCCATTATTTTCTCCTCCTGCACTTAGCATAAAGCGGTCATTTACCTCAATTGTCTAATTCTTCATGCAGTGTCGCTGACAAAACACAGCTTGAACTTCTCCGCTCTGGTCTGATCTAGCAGCAGCGTGAGAGAGTCTGTGCTGGTCTGTGTACATATAAACCCAAAATATTAATAATGTTATACCTGTCCAGTGTATAAAAGATAGAATGATGCACATTCCTTCAGAACAGAAGTGGACGATATTCAGATGACCAAACCTCCTCTGTTTTTATCCCCGTAGATCAGTTCACAATTATTCATGTTTATCCCTGATTTTCTACATACTTTTAAAAAATCAGTGATCACAGAGTTCATTGGGTTTGCAAAAATATCACAGTGTAATATTCAGAATTATTCTTTTTATTTAACAGATTTTCATTAGACCTGCTTTGCTTCTATAATTATAAAAGCCCATCTTATTTACAACTGTAAATATTTAGACATGAAGATATTCAGAAACACTCAGTGCTGCAAGAACATTTATGACTCTTCGACAAATTGTGTGTGAGTGTGAGTGCTGTGGCAGCATGCAGACGTTTGCTAGACCTTGCTGACTAATTTATATTCTAGATGTGCTACTTTCTGGCCGATGTGCTGTATGAATTACTCCTCAGTCATTCTGCTTTGCCCTCTTTTTAATTTTTTTCCTCAACCTTTCTCTCTTCTATTTCTTCTCTCTCCTGCACTTCTTCTCTGTGCTTCCTCTTGTCTGCCTTTATGGACACCTCCTGCTACTTTTTCAGTCTCTGAAGAATTAATTGTATAATAATGTGACCGAACTGAACTCCCTCCCCTCTTCTTTGCAGAAAGCAGAAATTGCCGTGGCCCCACTGACCATTACTCTTGTGAGGGAGGAAGTGATTGACTTTTCTAAGCCCTTCATGTCGCTGGGAATTTCCATCATGATCAAGAAGCCCCAGAAGTCTAAACCAGGCGTTTTCTCTTTTCTGGACCCGCTGGCTTATGAGATTTGGATGTGCATAGTGTTTGCTTATATTGGAGTCAGTGTCGTCCTGTTTTTGGTGAGTGGGCGGATACTTAAACATTAGATCTAAAGATAGATTTTACAACTATATTCAGGAGTTACCAAAGTTCAGGTTGAGTTGAAAGAGGAAATGACATCACCAAGCATAATTGGTCTGAAGTATTGGGATGTTTCTTTGAGTTCCAGTATCCAGTATTGTTAAAAATACCTAAATAAATGTAGATGTAAAAAAATAATATGTTTAAGTGTTCGAATCTACTTCCTTTGCATTTCTCCCTGATGGTCTTCAATGTTTTATTATCAGGTGAGTCGCTTCAGTCCATATGAGTGGCATGCAGAGGAAGCAGAGGAGGGGGCCCCAGAGCAGGG